>ML863679.1:10793-33661 GCA_009831015.1 Picea engelmannii | reverse complement strand
TATATATATATATATATATATATATATATATATATATATATATATATATATATATATATATATATATATATATATATATATATATAACACGCTTGTGCAGGAATGCTTAGTTATATTGTCGTTTTTGTCATCTAAAGACTTTATTCACAACATATTGTATACAAGGCCGGAGGGTTGTACATATTATCAAAAATATTGCTTAGATGGGTGTTGGCAACCCTACATGTTTTTGGTTTTCTGAATGAGAAATAACACCTCCTGTAGCTGCCATCACCTCATCCTATAAATATCACTATTTGAGGGTGATTATTGGGTTATAAAAAAGATGTTTGATTATTCTTGTTTTATTTTTATCTTGCGTTTTCATGCTTGATTCATGACTGTAAGCATGAATCAAGCATTAAAACTTAAATTCACATTATAATCCTATCCAAAGCTTGGTTTCCAAAAGGTTCAATGTGATTACATCTACCCCATGTCTCTTACTTGAATGATTTTTTGAGTTTATCAAATATCAATATAATACTTATGTTGTTTTGCATTTGGATTTGTAAGCTTATGTGTTTTAATCCTTTGTAAATCAACTATTATACCAATAAAATCGATTCACATTAGAATTGTTAAAACATATCCATTCCAACCCTTTTCAAATCCATTATATCCATTACATGTCGTGGGAATTAAACACACCAGAACCGTATCCTGTACTTCATTTTGGCTGGCAGGATGAAGTGACAGGCTTCTCATTACAAGTTAAGGGTTTGTGTAGTGCCATGTACTCAGGGCTTTCATTGCCAGAAGTGTTCAAACTCCATAACCGAGACCTTCATATGTATATCACACAGGTTTTCTACTTGTTTTGTTTTCATGATATCCACTCAGACTTATCCCTCTTACCACTCCCATCTAAACCCTCAGTTATTTTGAGTTGCCCTTGTTACAGTTTGTTCGAATCCTTAATATCTCCAATAGTCCAAATAGAGCCAAACGGCTCTCAAACATTGTTGCTTCATGATGATGTAAGTGAGGATTTGAAGAGCCAGGGTTGGGATATGTTTATTAAGAAGTTCGAAGGTTATAACTTGCGCGCAACCAAAGAATTCGCCCAAACGTTTGATGGATACAGAGAAAAGGTTGGTGATGTTCAATTAGATGCCACTGAAGAATTTTTGAGTGAAGCGACAGGGCTCCCTCTCATTGGTCATAAGTGATTTAATAATTTGAAGAATGACGAAGTGCCCTAGAGTCTTTTTGTCACCTCCAGAAAGATTGACTGCTGTGACAAAGGTATTTCGGTCTCCCTGCTTAAGGTTAGATGGCATGGTCTGTTAGCAGTTTTAAAACAATTTATTACCTGTTAAGGCCATTATGGCCAGGTTTTCTTTTAACACCTGTGATTTCTTATGCACTTTATAGGCTTTATTTTGAATGTGTCATTTTATTTTTCAAGGAGTCTGTACAAAATGTCGAAAATATACAAGAAGCAGAACCTATATTCTATCCTCTTTCACCATGGTTTAATAAAAATGTTGTTGATTCATCGCTTGAAAACCCTAGGTGATGATGGGGATAGTTTCTTAACTCGAAATGGTTTTGTTACAGACATTCCTATAGTGCTGGATAAACCTCTGATAGAGAAACATCCTGTTTCCTCAATTCACAAGCCATACCATTTGAAGGAAAACCCTCATCATGAGGCAATACCCGATAATTTTTTACCTAGGGAACAAGATGTTAGTTTTGAGTTTATGGAAACTTTTGTGCATGAATCTATTATCTTCCCTAACCCTACTGTAAAATCTGACAGTAAACCCCCTTGCAAACAATCAAAAGGGAAGCAAGTAATGTTAGGGTTTTGTAATAAGAAGGTTGGACGATTCATTTCGAGAAGTCTGTGTAATCGATCCAAATCTCATGTGAGCTCGTTCGATTCGATCGAGATCCATGAGGATACAGACTCCACGATTAAAATGTTTCTTGTAGAGGAAGATCCAAGTTGTCCCAAATTGGATCCTAATCAACCATTCGATTATGTTAACAATCTCCCACTGTGTATCAAGAATAGTAAAGGGTTTAATGGTATAAATCTCAGTCAAGGGATGACAACAGGGAATGTTGATGCTCTAACATCCAACTATACACTCCACCAACAGGTTACTCCTTCTATGTATTGCGAAGTCTGCTTGCATTGTATTGAGAAATATTATAAAGACATCCACATTCTACAAGCAAGGATTAGAGTTCTCACAAATCATAATGAATTGCACATAAAGGAAAACTGTGCCCTCAAGGAAAATGAATACAAACAAGCCAAGTGTCTCAAAAAGACAAGCAACATCATGAAAAAGAATGTTGACAGTGTGAAGGCCATAATAAATTCCGAGATATCTTGATCTTTGTTTAGTTTTTTCTTTTTTTTAATGGTGAGACGATTTTTATTATAGCTATGTTATTTTGGAAAATCAAATCGTTTAAATTTGGATTTATGTTACCAATATAAGGCTGGCTACATAATCGTGAGATTCTGTAGCCAAGTCATTTTTTATATAAAATTTAGAAATTGTTAGTTAATAAAATGTTGAACTTGCCCTCAATTCGTTTTTTCAGGTCATGGTATATCTGATGCTAATCTTATGGGATGGAAAAGGCTCGACTTAGTTGATTAGTTATCTCCTTTTGTTTATTTTGTAAATTGGGAAAACTTTCATAAATTTTGAAGATACAAAATGATCATGGGTGGCTGTAGACCCCCATATTTGTAATGTTTTGATTTTTTTAGATCTGATCCTATCTTAGAAGATAGGAAGTTTAGATTTCATAAAAACTCTTTAAATACTCTATGTTTTGTAATTGAATGGCATCTTGGCCTAGAGAAATAGATGGACGAATGATTCCAAGACTAAATGAAATAGCACATAGCATTTTGGCTTTAGCCTTTTGTGAGTGGTGTTTTCATTCATGTTTTGTTAATCCTGGTATATTAATAGGTCTGGTGGCTTTAGAATCAATGATCTATTATGTTTGGGATACTTATGTTATAAATATCGTCTATAATTTGCTGCTCTAAATATTAACACTGTGATCATATTTTCAATTCGAATGATATGATTTATCTTTGATTTTTAGTTGAATGATGAAATGAAATACGTTACACTCAGATTTGTCTTGCTGTAATTATTTGCGATCATAAGATCACAGGGTTCAATTTGTGTTCCTTTCTCTGTCATTAAACCTCGACTGCCAATACTTTTTATGAATTTATTCAAAATAGTCGTAGTATAAAGTCTATTGCAGATTTATCTCGTAGGCATGGCAGTTATATGTTCTTCATTCATACAGATGGCTTGGATACATCTCACGAACTAACAACAGGTTAGCTTCTTTGTGTTTCTAATTTCTGTCATTTACATATTAATGAAACCAGAATGTCTAGATTATATTTTGATTACCTGCACATCTGTGTTTCATATTTTATTCAATTCAAGATTAGTTAGATTTATAAAAGAAAACATAAAATATTTTAATGTTCTTTATTTATCTGCTTCTTAAAAGCAATCATTTTTCAAAATGATTTTGTAAGTTTTGATTAAAACTTGCAATTTGTAAATGATGTACATAAGTGAGATTTGTATATTTTCTGCTTAAATACATCTACAATAGTTATATTAGAGTATATGTACACATATAACATAGTGTTTAGCAATTAATTAGTTATTTCCTTCTTTTGTGTGTTTTTCTTTTTAGAATTTTATATTGGCTAACAGAGCCATTAAACCCGTCAGAACGAGTTACACCAAACAACTTGGGTTACTTAGACAACCCCGGACCAGACTCGTTCTTCCAGTTGACGAACGACCAATTTCGCCTGCCAACAAATGGCGCTAGAAGGAGGGCCTGAATACAATTGATGGCACGTGGAAGTCAGAAAACTCCACCCCCACACACTCACTCCCCTGTAGTAACACGTAGCTGCTAAGAAAACAACGTTACTTCTGAAACAACAACTACCTCGAATGAAAATCCTGAGATTCCTGTTGAGCTAGTAACACCAAACCCACAAGGGGCTGACGTACAAGAAATTGTTCGCCAGTCACTCTTAAGGACACACAGTGCTTTGGCCCATATCAGACAACCTGGTAGGCCTCTCAATCAACCTTTAGATTTCTCAGATATCTGAGAGAAACTTGAAGGCACTTGTCTATGTTTAGATCCTTTAGGAGATAATACCACAGATCCTGACCATACCCCTACTCTTGGTGTTGGAGGATCCGATATTCCACCTTCTCCACCTCATTCATATCCATCCTCTTCAGGAGGAGAATCCTCTGACGAAGGTAGTTCCTCATTTGAACCATATCAACCTTCAACACCACCTACACCCATGGAAAACCAAAACAATCCTGCCAGGCCATGGCTTGATCAGGATGCCGTGGCTGTACCTGGACCCCAACACCCATTTCCAAAACGCCCGGAGAAATGGTTACCTAAATTTGATCTGGATTCTAAGCAATTTGCCGAAGATCACATAAAGAAATTCATGTTATCCATTAGACTCCGAAGTGTAGAGCATGAAGATGTAGTATGCAGAGTCTTTCCTTATATGTTTGAGGGCAATGCCTCTACATGGTATTTCTCCCAGCAACCCCAGACCATTGTCTCTTGGGACAAATTCGAAACCTATTTCTTAGAGAAGTTTGGAGATGATAAAACCCCTGAAGTATTGGTAATGGAACTCTCCAGCCTAAAAATGAACCCTAAGGAGAAAGTAAAAGATTTTAACCAAAGATTCCTCACGTTAAAGAATCGATATCCCATAGTTTCAATGCCTGCAGAAAGTCTAATTGTCTCATATTACACCAAAGCCCTGCATAATAATATAGCAATTTGGGTTAAAAGGTCTAAAAAGTCTATATTACTGGAAGCCTTCGAGGAGGCAAGACAAATCGAAAAGGACATATTAAGTTTGAAAGACAATCTCAATAGTGAAGCTGAAACAACTTCATCTTGTAAAAAGAAAATCGAAATCCTTGTAAGGCCTCCCCAAGCCAAAAGACAACCAGAAACTCTAGACTTAGAAAGTTTGCAAAAGGTTGTCCAAAGATTATTGAATCAAGTCGTAGACTTGAAGAGATCAGCAGAAGAAGCATCCTTAAGTAAAGGAAGTTTTAAACCTCCTTTTAGAAAACCTTTCCCCCCCAACCGGCCAAATCCTACCCCTGAAGGTCTTAATTTTGAAAGCTTGCAATACACTTTGCAAACTATTCTTGAAGCACATGATAACTCTGCCACTCCTGAAAGTTCTAAAGACGTAGTTGAGGAAGAAGTAGCTGAAGAAGAGGAGTCATCTCCCAATATCTTCAGACATTTTTCTGACAACATCTTTCAAGCAAACTTTGAAATTGTTCATCCTTACAACACAATAAGCAAAGCACAGAAAAAACTGTCTTCCAAAATAAGTAATAATGTGCCTTCAAAACATTCAAAACAGGCTGAAATAAAACAGAGTTTAGCAGCCCCAGTTTTAGAGTATGACTTGATTGATCTAAAGAAATTGCGGGCTAATATTTCTGTTTAGGAGCTTTTGAAATTTCCTCTTATTCTGGAGAAAATGCTTCAAAATATCACAGAAAACAATAAGAACAACGACCTTAACATCAAGAAAACTGCATAAATATGTTCTAAAAAATCCCATAAGATCCCTACTAAAACGACATCCGAACCCCTAGATAAAAGGGATACGACTGAAAAAACTGTATCAAATGTAGATAAAATTGTTTTAGGGACAACGACTAAAAATCAACAGAATTCTGCTATTAATACTCGTAAAAATGTCCCACCTTTTTTTGAAATTTTTAATATAAATGTACATAATTTCATGGTGGATTCCGGTGCATCGTCGAATGTGATGCCTTTATATTTTTTCCAAAAAATTAACGCAGAAGTTCATCCTTCTAGTCTTAAAATCATTCAGCTTGATCGGACGAACGTTAAGGTAATTGACAAACTTAAGAATGTTTTGGTTAGGTTATCTTCTAATCCTAAGGTTCACCAAATTATTGACATCATTGTTGTTGACATCCCTAAACTCTATGGTTTGTTCTTGAGCAGAGACTAGTCTGAACAACTGCATGGTTAATTTTCCACAGATTGGTCTCATTTGTGGTTACCAGAAAATGGGCAGCCAAATAAAATTAGGATAAACTGTGAACGCTATCTGAAGCATACCATGACAGATGTGAATGACCCAAACAAACCTTTTACCGCAGCTACTAATTCAGTTGAAATGCAGAGAATGCCCACCTTCTTTAGTAACTTCATGGCTGGAACTTCCCTCATCACCAATCAGGAGCAAAAATCAGAGCTCATGACCTATATTCAGTCAACAACTCTACCAAATGTGCCAAACACTGTCGACGAAGCTCATATATGGTCACTTTACTTCGATGGATCCAAATCCAAAGAAGGAGATGGTGCAGGATGTGTACTCATCGACCCGACAGGTAATAAAACTTTCATTGTCTGTCGATTAGAGTTTGAATGCACTAATAACACTGCCGAATACAAAGCACTTCCACAAGGCCTTAAGAAATCTTTGGATATGGATGTAAGAAATTTAATAGTGTTCGGTGATTCAAATATAGTGGCCAGACAGGTAAGAAACTCCATACATTGCTTGTCACCACATCTAAGAAGTTACCAAACTGAGGTATGGATTTTGATACATAAATTTTTAGCATTTAACATCAATTCCATTCCTGGATTAAGTAATTATGAGGCTGACCTATTGGCTAACGTCGCTTCTAAACTTTTTCCTGCAGAAGGTCTCTCTTCGAATGCATTTTTGATTGAATTATTGTTTAGGCCATCGATCCTAGACAACATCACCAATTGGATATATTTCGACTATGATCAACAAATCATTAACTTCTTCCATACAGAGGACATTTTCCAAGGTGCAATTATCGATGAAGGCACTCACGATGAAAATCTTCAGAACTTCACGGTAATATCAGATCCTAGATCTCCCAAATTGACATCTGATCTGGTAAACTCTATTCCTAAATCCGTGGTAAGACTAGAAAAGTTTTCTGACTTGCATGATAAGTTTAGATGGTTAGTAAACTGTAAAACAAATATCTCTTCTCTAGTTTATGAAATAATCAACTTAGGGACTAAAGAAAATCCCCAAAACATTAATTTGGGAAAAGGATGTTCTGAGCAAGAACGATCTGCTTTTATAAAATTGTTTAAAGAATTCAAAGACATTTTCGCCTGGACATATGATGACCTAAAAACATTTGATCCTAATATCATACAACATGTCATCCCCATGAAACCCTAGACTCAACCTTTTCAGCAGAAGCTGAGAAAGATGCACCCTAAGTTGGAACCCATTGTCAAGAAAAAACTAAATAAATTACTGAATGCAAAGATAATTTTCCTGGTGAGACACACACAATGGGTGTCTAATCTAGTTCCTGTAAGGAAGAAAAGTGGTGAAATTCGACTCCGTGTCGATTTTCGTAACCTAAACCAAGCTTCGGACAAAGATAATTACCCTGTTCCTCCAATGGAACAAATTCTCCAACAAGTTTCCGGTTCCAAAAGACTGTCTCTGTTAGACAGTTTTTCAGGATACAACCAAGTCCTAATGTCTCCCTCGGATCAACTCAAAACCACTTTTCGTACCCCATGGGGCACTTATGCCTACAAGAAGATGCCTTTTGGGATTATAAATGCTGGGGCCACTTTCCAGAGAGCAATGGACATTGATTTTCGTGGCCTCCTAAATCAATCAGTGGTGGTCTATCTTGATGATGTAATTGTTTTCTCTAAAAACAAGAAAGATCATTTGTCTCACCTTAGGGCTGTCCTAGAACGATGCCGCAAGTATGGCATATCTCTCAACCCTAAGGAATTGGTCTTTTCATTTGAGCAAGGAAAATTACTAGGGTTCATAGTGTCCAAATATGGAATGATTATCGATCCTGAAGGGACTCAAGATATTGCTAAACTCTCCCCTCCCTTTTCCAAGAAAGCCACGCAGTCATTTTAGGCAAGATTAACTTTGTCAGAAGGTTTGTCCCAAGTTTCTCAGAAATAGTAAGGCCACTGCAGAATTTAATTAAAAAGGATGTTCAGTATCATTGGGGACCACAGGAAAATCAAGCCTTTGATTCCATAAAAAAATCCATAGTGGAAGCCCCTTCCTTGATGAGTCCTGATTTCTCACAAGATTTCACTCTTTACACTTTCTCCTCTGACCAATCTTACACTGCTGTGTTAACCCAAAAGAATACTTAAAGTAACGAAATACCTATTGCCTTCATGAGCTCATATTTCAAAGGAGCAAATCTTAACTACCCAGCTGTAGATCAACGAGCTTATGCTGTTTTTAAAGTGGTGAAACACTTCCAATCATATTTGTTGAAATCCAGAACTAAAGTCATTGTTCCTTATCCTGCTGTTAGAAACTTGTTAGTACAAAAGGAATTGGGTGAAAAATGGGCAAACTAGATGACATCATTACAAGAGTATGACCTCGAAATAACCCCTACACAAATTGTCAGAGGTCAAGGCCTATGTAAACTAGTTGCTCATTCAGTCAAAGAACAAGAAAGTCAAATCAATTCCTTAACTGTAAACCAGCATAATAGAAAACAAATCATCTTTATGCAAGTTGTTGCTAATTCTTGGTTTGATGATATTAAGTTTTATTTAATACACGGTTCTGCTCCTCGCCATCTTGACCCAAAAAAGAGAAGAGCATTAAGACTAAATTATGCACCTTTCCAGTTGATAAATGACATATTATTTTGAAAGAATTTTGATAGTGTTCTCATGCGTTGTTTGGAAAGAGATGAAGCAGAGAAAGTATTATCTGAACTTCATGCAGGTGAAGCTGGTGGGAACTTCGGTGGACACACCACCACTCAAAAAGTATTAAGAGCTGGTTACTATTGGCCCACATTATTCAAAGATGCCCATGCATTATGTCGTAAATGCATAATCTGCCAAAAGGCTGTTGGACGAGTAAAAAATGCAGCATTCCCTTTGCAACTTCACCTTTTCAGCAGTGGGGTCTCGACATCATAGGGCCAATTAACCCCACTTAATCACAACAGCATAAATACATCATTACAACAACAAATTATTTTACCATATGGTCCGAGGCTGCACCTCTCAAAGTGGTAAACACTAATCAGGTAGTATCTTTCCTTAACACGAATATCATTACTAGATTCGGCATTCCTGAATGTTTGGTCTTTGATAATGCTTCTTACTTTTCATCCCTTGATATGAGTGTTTTTGATTTATAGAAAGGGATCAAACTGAAGTATTCTGCCAGCTATTACCCCCAAGGAAATGGCCTAGCAGAGCCAACGAATAAAAATTTGATAAAAATCATCAAGAGGACAGTTTCTGAAAACCACAAAAATTAGCACAACATGCTTTTTAATGCACTTTGGGCTGATAGGGTGACACCAAAAACCTCTGTTGGTAATTCCCCTTTCTTTCTTGTCTACAAAAGAGAATCAATTCTCCCTCCTCATGTTCTTCTTCCCTCTCTGCAATTATTGCAGAAATTTCAAGAAGAGGAATGCCCTCCTCTTGAAAGTCGAATTAATGCCTTGTTGAAACTAGAGGAAGTAAGAACACAAGCAAAGGAGAGGTTGGATCAACATTAGAATATTGTGAAATGATGGTTTGATTCAAACTATGTTTCAGATAGAAACTTTGAGGTAGGAGACTTGGTTCTCAAATGGGATAAACCTCATGAAGGAAAAAGGGAACACACCAAGTTCCAGAACCTGTGGTTGGGGCCATTTGTAATCACCGAAAAACTATGTCCCAACTCTTTCCATCTACACAATTTGGAGGGAAATCCAGACAACTTCCCGGTGAATGACCAAGCTCTCAAAAGGTATTTTTCTTGATAATTCCAGATTCACCTCTGTATATATTTTCTTTTAATTTTTCTTTTGTTTTTTGGATTTTGGTTCTTTTCATTTCACTTGTTTTCACGGCTTTCTGGTTGAACTTATGTCTGTGTCACCTTTTAGTTCATGAAAGGAAACCATAATGCCTCATCATGAAGCAACAGTCAAGGTCTTCTCAGAGCATCAATGTTGTAAATTGTCAAAACATAGACTAGCTAAAGAAACTTTATGTTCGAAATAGGTTTTCTGGTTTCACTTTATAATCATGAGCAGACATGACCATCATTAAAGATATCTACGCTGTCCTTGTGTTTAAAGAAAACAACTCAAGTATGCCTTCCTGTCCTCGAAAAATTAGTCTCATCAAAAAACTAATTTCAGATCATAATGAAGTTTATCAAGCAAAAATTAAAGGCTAGAAAATATCAAGTATTCTGAAAATTGAAATTTTCAACATCACCCCACTCTTCTGAAGATCATTAAATTTATGTTAAATTGCAAATAATTTCTAGAGAGTTGTGGGAAGTGTCTGTAAACTCGCCGAGATAATGAACATGTCTATTGGCAGTGGGTAAATGCATGCATGATGCCAAAACAACTTTGCCGGGGTACTGAACATGCCTACTAGCAGTGAAGCAATGTCGGGTTCAAGAAAATTATCAGGTATAAATTTTGATATTGATCGTGAGTGCCCTTCATTTTGAATTGAAATTTCTTAGACAAGGTAGAGGCGTCAAAGTGGGTTAATTGACATCCCTTCCGAGGATATGGATGCCTGCTGGTAGCAGTGCCCCTATCAACAGTATCAGAGCCATTGGCTTGAATATCGTTGCTCTTGTAATTAAAATTTGTCACCAGATTTCATTTGAACAGAAAAAAATATGAAGCTGGACTATATGATGATTGTTGGAATTTGATTTAGATGCTTGATTTCCTTCAACTGTTCTTTGATCTTTAATCATTCTAAATTAGTCCTGACATGAACTCATTGGTGATGTATAGATAATTGCTTCTCCCAGTAAGTCGCCACTGTTGTCAGCCCTACATGTTTTTTCTTTTCTGAATGACAAATAACACCTCCTGTAGCTGCCATCACCTCATCCTGTAAATATCACTATTTGAGGGTGATGATTGGGTTATAAAAAATATGTTTGATTATTCTTGTTTTATTTTTATCTTGCGTTTTCATGCTTGATTCATGACTGTAAGCATGAATCAAGAATTAAAACTTAAATTCGCATTATAACCCTATCCAAAGCTTGGTTTCCAAAAGGTTCAATGTGCTTACATCTATCTCATGTCTCTTACTTGAATGAATTTTTGAGTTTATCAAATATCGATATAATAATTATGTTGTTTTGCATCTGGATTTGTAAGCTTATGTGTTTGAATCCTTTGTAAATCAACTATTATACCAAAAAAATTGATTCGCATTTGAATTGTTAAAACATGTCCATTCCAACCCTTTGCAAATCGATTATATCCATGACATGTCATGGGAATTAAACACCCCAGAACCGTATCATGTACTTCATTTTTGCTGGCAGGATGAAGTGACAGGCTTCTCATTACAAGTTAAGGGTTTGTTTAGTGCCATGTACTCGGGGATTTCATTGCCAGAAGTTTTCAAACTCCATAACTAAGACCTTCATGTGTATATCGCGCATGTTTTCTGCTTGTTTTGTTTTCATGATATCCACTCAGACTTATCCCTCTTACCACTCCCATATAAACCCTCAATTAGTTCGAGTCGCCCTTGTTACAGTCTGTTCGAATCCTTAATGACTCTAGTAGTCCGAATAGAGCCAAATGGATCTTAAACATTGTTGCTTCATGATGATGTGAGTGAGGATCTGAAGAGCCAAGGTTGGGATATGTTTATTAAGAAGTTTGAAGGGTATAACTTTTGCGCAACCAAAGAATTTGCCCAAATGTTTGATGGATAGCGAGAAAAGGTTGGTGATGTTCAATTAGAGGTCACTGAAGAATTTTTGAGTGAAGCGACATGGCTCCCTCTCACTGGTCAGAAGTGGTTTAAGAATTCAAAGATTAGTGAAGTGCCCTAGAGTCTTTTCGTCACCTCCAGAAAGATTGACTGCTATGACAAAGGTATTCTGGTCTCCCTACATAAGGTTAGATGGCACCGTCTGTTAGCAGTTTTAAAACAATTTATCACCTATGAAGGCCATTATGGCCTGGTTTTCCTTTACCACCTGTGATTGCTTATGCAATTTATAGGCTTCAGTTTGAATGTGTCGTTTTATTTGTTAAGGAGTCTGTACAAAATGTCGAAAAGATACAAGAAGCAAAACCTAGATTCTAGCCTCTTTCACCATGATTTAATAAAAATGTTTTTGATTCATCGCTTGAAAACCCTAGGGGATGATTGGGACGGTTTCTTAGCTCGAAATGGTTTTGTTACAGACATTCCTATAGTGCTAGATAAACCTATGATAGATAAACATCTTGTTTCCTCAATTCACAAGCCAGACCCTTTGAAGGAAAACCCTCTTCATGAGGCAATACCTGATCAGTTTTTACCTGGGAAACAAGATGTTAGTTCTGAGTTTATGGAAAATTCTGTGCATGAATCGATTATCTGCCCTAACCCTACTGTAAAATACGACAGTAAACCCCCTTGCAAACAATAAAAAGGGAAGAAAGTAATGTTAGGGTTTCGTAATAAGAGGGTTGGACGACTCATTTCGAGAAGTCTGCGTAATTGATCCAAGTCTCATGTGAGCTCAATCGATTCGATCGAGATCCATGAGGATACAGACTCCAAGATTGAAAGGTTTCTTGCAGAGGAAGATCCAAGTTGTACCAAACCGGATCCTAATCAACCATTCAATTATGTTAACAATATCCCACCGTGTATCAAGAATAGAAAAAGGTTTACTGGTATAAAGCTCGGTCAAGGGATGGAAACAGGGAATGTTGATGCTCTTACATCCAACTATATGCTCCACTAACAGGTTACTCCTTCTGTACATTGTGAAGTCTGCTTGCATTGGATTGAGCAGTATTATAAAGAAATTCCCATTCTACAAGCAAGGATTAGAGCTCTCACAAATCATAATGAATTGCTCATAAAGGAAAACTGTGACCTCAAGGAAAATGAATACAGACAAGCCAAGCGTCTCAAAAAGACAGGAAACATCATGATAAAGAATGCTGACAGTGTGAAGGCCATAATAAATTCCGAGATATCTTGATCTTTGTTTAGTTTTTTTTTTAATGGTGAGATGATTTTTATTATAGCTATGCTATTTTTGAAAATCAAATCATTTAAATTTGGATTTCTGTTACCAATATAAGACTAGCTACAGAATCATGAGATTCTGTATACAAGTCATTTTTCATATAAAATTTAGAAATTGTTAGTTAATAAAATGTTGAACTTGCTCTCATTTCGTTTTTTTCAGGACATGGTATATCTAATGTTGATCTTATGGGATGGAACATGCTCGACTTAGTTGATTAGTTATTTCCTTTTGTTTATTTTGTAAATTGGGAAAACTTTCATAAATTTTGAAGATACAAAATGATCATGGGTGGCTGTAGACCCCATATTTGTAACGTTTTTATTTTTTGAGATCTAATCCTATCTTAGAATATAGGAAGTTTAGATTTCATAAAAAATCTTTAAATACTCTATTTTTTGTAATTGACTGACATCTTGGCTTAGAGCAGAAGATGGATGAATGATTCCAAGACTAAATGAAATAGCACATAGCATTTTGGCTTTAGCCTTTTGTGAGTGGTGTTTTCATTCATGTTTTGTTAATCCTGGTATATTAATAGGTCTGGTGGCTTTAGACTCAGTGATCTATTATGTTTGGGATACTTATGTTATAAATATCGTCTATAATTTGCTGCTCTAAATATTAACACTGTGATCATATTTTCAATTCGAATGATAGGATTTATCTTTGATTTTTAGTTGAATGATGAAATGCAATACGTCACACTCAGATTTGTATTGATGTAATTATTTGCGATCATAAGATCACAGGGTTCAATTTGTGTTCCCTGCTCTGTCATTAAACCTCAGCTACCAATACTTTTTATGAATTTATTCAAAACAATCATAGTATAAAGTCTATTGCAGATTTATCTCGTAGGCATGGAAGTTAGATGATCTTCATTCATACAGATGGCTTGGACACATCTCACGAACTAACAACATGTTAGCTTCTTTGTGTTTCTAATTTCTTTCATTTACATATTAATGAAACCATAATGTCTAGATTAGCTTTTGATTAGTTGCACATCTGTGTTTCATAGTTTATTCAATTCAAGATTAGTTAGATTTATAAAAGAAAACAAAAAATATTTTAATGTGACTTCTTTATCTGCTTCTTAAAAGAAATCCTTTTTCACAATGATTTTGTAAGTTTCGATTAAAACTTGCAATTTGTAAATGATGTACATAAGTGAGATTTGTATATTTTCTGCTTAAATACACCTACAATAGTTATATTAGAGTATATGTACATATATAACATATTGTTTAGTAATTAATTAGTTATTTCCTTCTTTTGTTTGTTTTTCTTTTTAGGATTTTAGATTGGCTAATAGAGCCATTAAACCCGTCAGAATGAGTTACACCAAACGGCTTGGGTTACTTAGACAACCCCGGACTAGACTTGTTCTTCCAGTTGACGGATGGTCAATTTCGCCTGCCAACAATGGGACATTCTCTAGGTGTAGTGGAATGGCATTAGTGAGAAAGTGCATCCATGTAAGCAATTAGTATGAATTGGTGAGGAAGGAGGTTCCCTTGCAAATATTTAAATATGTTTCATATGACATTCACAAATTACAACACACCAACAGTTCCATTGATACGTATCCTACTACACGACCAACAATTGAGAATACACCTGAAGTGATTTTCAGATCGGATAGCTCGTATCCACTTTGGGTCTTTGCGTGTGTACTGGTGGTAAAACTCCTGAATTAAAACTCCCGTAGTGACGTAACTCTTGCTTCACTCGAAGACGTGTCACGAGCCGAGCAACTACCACGTGTCACTTAGATTTGTGATTTACACATACCTAAAATGCCGAATCAACTTGACAATTTTCGTTGTCTAATTGAGCCACGTGTCCTTGATGACGTGGTTTGCTGACATGGTCTGCCACATGTCCTTAAGGATGAGATTTGTTGACATAGATCTCCATGATCTAATGGTCATTGTCTGATCTCCAGAGCCGACGACTGATGGAACTTCGCATTCTGGGAATTTCAAATCTCAAAATTTCCTGAGTGTAAACTCCTCACATATTTAGACCCAGACTAATCATTGTTCGTCAATCATGTTCTCAGATCGACGGCTCGATCTTTCTACGTGCTCCTCCTGTCTAGCTATTGATCCGACGATCACTGTCACTCCTCCTCTTGAGCTTACACTTCCTCCTGACTTGGAAGAATGTCTATGTGTCAAAGGCCTCGACCTTTGATCCTTCTACGAGTCCTGATGACTTGGACCTCATCTGCGCTTTTGGAAACTGCTATCTCTTCTGAGCTTTCTCATCTCTGCATACTGTTCACTTCTCCTGAACTTATTCCTTCCCTGTTTTCCATCATTGCTGCTTTACTTGCCTATAAACATAACATAGTCACTGTTGTTCTTGCCATCAATGACAAGCACATTCTGCCTATAAACATGCCAATAGATAGAGAAATGGCATCTTGCTTCTTGCTCGACCAACATATAGGCTTGGAACCAAGACTGAGTGAGTAACTAGATGTGGACTTGTGATTAGTGCTATTGCCAGCCCAACCGGAATCAGTAAACCCAATGATATCTAATGTAGATTCTACTACATAATGAATCCCAAAGGTGATGGTGCCCTGTATGTATTGAAGGATACGCTTTGCATCCTTCCAATGTAGCCCATGCGGCTTCTGCATGAACATGGAAACTGCGCCAACTGCATATGAGAGGTCTAGTCTGGAGTGTGTGAGATACAACAAGCTCCCCACTAGCTGTCTGTACAATGTGCTGTAAACCAATGGAGTCTCCCTGCCATCCTCAAGTTTGACCCCTGATAGGAAAGGAGTTGGAGTAGACTTGCAGTCTGTCATGTGAAATCTCTCAAGGAGATCTTGTGCATACTTGGCCTGAGACAATTTGATGCATGATGCATCCTGACTAATCTCGATTACAAGGAAGAAGTATAGCAGACCCATGTCCATCATCATAAACCTGCAATGTAGAATCCTCTTGACTACAACAATTGTTGAAGTCGATCAATCAGTGATCAACAAATCATCAACATACATAACTAAAAGTAGAAGTGAATTGTCCATCTCGAGCATGTAGACATTCATGTATGATTTACAACGTACAAAGTTTTGTGACAACAGGTAGGAGTCCATCTTGGCAAACCATTCCCTTAGAGCCTGCTTGAGGCCATAAAGGGACTTCTTCAGTCAACCAAAGATAAGTCCTACATAAATCCCTGGGGCTGCTCCATGTAGATCTCTTCAGGGATATCACCGTGAAGAAATGAATTCTTCATGTCCATCTGATGGACTTCCCATCCTTTGGCTTTCGCAATGGAAAGTTCCAATCGTATGGAATCCATCTTCGCTACTGGAGTGAAGGTCTCATCATAGTTAATACCATGAACCTGCTAAAAGCCTTTGACAACAAGCCTGGCTTTGTATCTACTAATTTTTCGATCCACTGTGCTCTTGGTCCTGTAGACCCATCTGCATCTAACAAGTTTCCTCCCAGAAGGAAGGGGAACCAAATCCCAATTCTGGTTCTCGAGGAGGGAATTGTACTCCTCCTGCATGGTGGATTCCCAAAAGGGATTTCCAGCAGCCTTGACACAAGACTGTGGATCTGAAGACTGAACCAAGAAAATATTCCTGGAGGGAAATGGTTCAATGGAAGTGAGTGAAATAGGAGGATCCTCGAAATCAGATCGATTCTTCCTAGTATTGGTTGGATCACCAACCATATCCCCTACATCCTAAAGAGTAGTCTGTGCCCACTTGGGCCTCTACTTTGGCTTTTCAACTCCATCTAGATGATCTAACTCTGCATCTGACTATACCGACTCTGAATCTGAATCATTTGAGTCGTCTGAATCAGAACTCTCATTTGAAGATTCATCATGTGCATGCTCATCATCTCAGACAGGTGAAAGAATGAAGGTGTTTGCATGCGGTTGTTGAGGTACATGCGAGACACTTTCCTCAAATTGGACACTTCGCTCAATGATGATCCGGTTCGAGGAAAGGTCAATAAGTCTATATCCCTTCAAACCGTCGGCATAGCCAAAAAAAATGCACTCAGTGCTCTGTGGATCAATTGCGTTCCTATTTTTCAGAGGGAATCCGGGCCCATGCACGTGTGTTGGACAACTAAGAGGGGGGGTGAATCAGTTGTTACCGTGCTTAAACAATTATTCTTATTTTAAACTCTTTACATAACACTCAATGAAAATCACAATAATGGAGGGAAGCAAGTAGTAGAGTATTCAACAATAACCACACACATGAAATATATAGAGACAGATATTTCCTGAGGAAACCCATAAAGGGAAAAACCTCTTCTTCTTGATATGATAAGTATTCTTTATATTCTTTACATTATCATTCTTGGGAGCTCCAACTCCTCTTGAGGCTACAACCTTTGTTTTGCAAGTTGCAACTTGCTGAGAGCACCAATTCTCTAGTTTCTCTAGCACCCACTAGAAGGAAGCACCAACTCCCTAAGTGTTCTAGCACCAACTGGATGGAAGCATAGGCTCCAACCTGTATAACTGAGAACACTTGTTCTCCCTTGCACCACCCTGCCACCCTGGTTTTTCTGGCTGAAACCAGATGGAAGCTACAACTCCCTGTGTTTAAGCACCCACTTGAAACTCCGAGGACACCTATCCTCCCTAGCACCTCCCTACCACCCTGAAATATAAATCTTTGCTTTCTGTGATCTATTACAGTGAGACAATGTTTATTAATGGCTTACCAGTCACTTCACCATTCTTCTACACTGCTTTGCTCTACCTGCATCAGTGTCTCTCTGCTCGCATCATCTTGAGCTTTCTGATCTTCTCCTCTATACCTGCATCTACACTTCAGCCTTCTTTTATTGTCTCAGATATGCTTCACTGTTCCTTGATTCCGCTGCACTTTTTATCCCGTAGTCTTCATGCTTCTACTTCCATGAATCACTTACAATAGCAACAACAATCTCTTCTCTATTCTACATTTTTATAATCTCTGTGCACCTCGTGCATGCTGCATGCGCTATCCCACTGCATACACTACACTGTGCTCATCATCACTGGTCCTTCTCCTGAGATCCTTTGGCTTCGCTGGCTGTAACAATCTTTGTACCTTTTCCATCTGTTAGTCGACTCTATGATGAGTCTACACTCCACTGGTAGTTTCCTCGAGACTCTTTGTCTTCTTTGGCGATCACCCTGAAGAGTCTTCAAATTCTCTAGAAGAAACCATCAGTGGTCTCAGGCGATGACCAAAATCCTATTCAGAAGTCATTTCATGATTTCACGTTCCAGGATATCCAGCTGCGAGTTGCCTCACTTCACTCACAAAACTCCAAAATGGAGTCTAGCACTAGCTCCTTCCCCAATCTTCCGCTGATATAACCAATGGCTATGACCAAAGCCCCATTCGAAAGTGAATTTCATGATTTCTCACTTCGGGGATTCTCCCATGAGTCCCTTGACTCCTCCAACTCTCGGTACCCAAAATGGGGCTTAACTATGCTAGCTCCTTCCACTCACGTGACCATCAGCGGTGACCACAACCTAATTCAAAAATGAATTTCACAAGTTTGTGTTTTGGGATTCTCCCGTGAGTCTCCTTGACTCCTTCCTTTGGAATTCCCAATATCTGAAATGGAGCCTAGAATCTTGCATGCTCCTACCTTCACATGACCACCAATGGTGACCACAGCCTAATTCGAAGATGCATTTCGCAATTTTGCATTTCAGGGATTTTGTGATGAGTCATCTCGACTCTCCATGTTGCGAACTCCGAAATGGAGCTTGGCTGCACTAGCTCTACTCTCCATCTCTCGATGATGTGACCACGAGATATGACCACTGGCTAGTCATTTGAGCGCTTCACTCTTCAGATCAATGGTCCACATTCCGTGGTGATCGGACGACTATCCACTGCCCCATGACTTCAACTTTTGGGACTTTGGGGGATTGTTGATACTAAAACTCCCGAAACTAAACTCTTGGAATGACGTCACTTGATGATGTGTCATGACCTGAGTGGCTGCCATGTGTCACTCATATTTGAAATATTCACATACTTGAAACGTCAAATCACCTTGACACTTTTCCTTGTATGATTGTGCCACGTGTCCTTGCTGATGTAGGCTGCTACCTGTTCTTTCTGACGTGGCCTATCATGAACTACCTCCTGGATCTGACGGCCCAGATTCGTCCTTGATCCTACGACTAAGATTATTTCACAATTTCGCTTATCACGAGTTCGAGAGGTTAGGGCACCTCATTCCTTTGACTTTCCAGTCAGCGAAAAGATGATCTTTCGCCACATGTCCTTCTTGGATCGATGGTCCAGATTTCTCCTTGATCCGATGGATCAAACCATTTCTACATTTCACGTTTCGCAAGTTGGAAGGATAGAGCACCTCGTGCCTTTGACTTTTCAGTCAATGAAATGGCAAACTTTAGCCACGTGTCTTGCCCGATGATGGACAATCCTCCTGTTTTCGAGATTTTGTGAACCCACTTCACTTTTCACTTTAAAGAACATGCAGGTTCTCCTAGATCAAATGACGGCCAGTCCCCACACTCAGATCTAATGCCTGAGATATGTCCTCCATATGCGCGCTCCTCCTGTCTGGACTTATGATGTCTTCCAAGCCTGTTTTCCATCAAATGACAAGCGCACTCCCGATAGTAACCCTGTTGTTCTACCTGTAACATACTATTGTTGTTCTTTCCATCAATGAAAATCACGTTCTTCCTATGTTGTTCTTGCCTGAACCCATACCATTGTTGTTCTTGCCAACGATCTGTCTGCAAATATGCCAAAAATATCCCCTTTGGCATTGATGGCAACCCTGAATGGCTGCGCTAATCTGTTTCGACCTCTTTCGGTCTGGTCCATTCCTTTTCTCCCCCTTTGACATCAATGTCAAAGAAAACATGCTCCCCTTGAGTTGTTGCAATACTCATCGAAGGTATCATATATTCAACCAACACATACTCCCCCTCACAGGATGGACTCTCTTAGGTTGATAACGGGGTCATGCCCAATTTCTGGCGTAGATACTCAAATTGAGCTTTTGCAAGCAGTTTAGTGAAGATATCAACAATCTGTTCTTTGCATGGAACATAATGCACAAAAACCATAGAGTTGGTTACCTGTTCCCTCAAGAACTAATACTTGATGGGTATATGCTTGGTCTTAGAGTGAAACAAAGGGTTCTTTGACAGACTAATTGCACTGGTATTATCACAGTGAATTGGGATTGGCGAAGTACATATTACTTCTAGATCTGCAAGGGTCTGAACCATCCATAGTACTTGAGTGCAGCATGTAGCAACTGCAATGTATTCAAATTCTGTCGTTGATAAGGAAATGGAACCTTTCTTCTTGCTCAACCATGAGACAAGGGAATCTCCTAAGAAGAATGCACCTCCACTCGTGATTTTCCTTTCATCCACACAGTTAGCCCAATCAACATCTGAATAGACTGATAGTTGAAAATTCAGAGTCCTAGGATACCATAGGCCAAAGTCCATTATTCCTTTCAAGTATTTGAATATTCGTTTGACAGCTAACAAATGACTCTGTTTAGGTGCGGCCTGATACCTTCCTACTATTCCAACAACATTCATTATGTCTGGATGAGATGCTGTGATATACAATAGGCTGCCTATCATAGATCTATATGAACTCTGATCAACATCAGGTGAATCATCATCCTTGCTTAACTTACATCCAGTGACCATAGGTGTGCTCACAGGTTTAGAATATTCCATTTGAAACCTGTTCAACATTTCCCTGAGATATTTTTCTTGAGAAATAAATATGCCTTTAGACCTCTGAGTAATTTGTAGGCTAAGAAAAAATGACAGTTTCTCGATCATGGACATTTCAAATTCAGACTGCATGGCAGAAGCAAACCATGTTACCAATGAAGCATTATTACTACCAAAGATGATATCATTGACATAGACCACCACAATGAGCATATCATTACCTTCTGTTTTGATATATAGATTGCTATCAACTGTTCCTCTCTTGAACCCTTTGTCTTGTAGATACATATTCAGTCTGTGATACCAGGCACAAGGGGCTTGTTTCAGCCCATATAAGGCTTTCTTCAGCTTGCAGACAAGGTCAGGGTTATCTGACAGTTGGAAACCCTCTGTTTGTTCCATATAGACTTCTTCATTTAAATCTCCATTTAGAAAAGATGACTTGACATCCATTTGATAGACTTTAAATTGTTTATGACAAGCATAGGCAAGCAACATTCTCATAGCTTCTAGTCTTGCTACGGGCGCAAATGTCTCATCAAAATCCAATCCTTCTATTTGAGCATACCCTTTTCAGACCAATTTGGATTTATTCTTGAGAATTTGTCCTTGCTCATTAATCTTATTTTTGTAGACCCATTTTGATCCTATTACATTTTTGTCTACTGGCCTAGGAACTAAGTCCCAAGTGTCATTCTTTTCAATTTGGTCCAATTCCTCATTCATAGAGTTTAACCAATTTACATCTTTACTGGCGTCATTGAAGTTCTTGGGTTCCACCATGGATGTGAAGGCTATATGTGATTGCTCATAGTTTTTGATTATCTTTCTCCTGGTTTGTACACCTTTGTCTTTTTCACCAATTATCTGACTTGCAGGATGATTCTTTTGAGTAATTATGGAGGAAGAATTTGATGCTGTCTGCTGATTTGAGTCTGCCTGAATATTTGCATCTTCATCTGACTCAGTGCCTTCTTGTTTTGATTCTTGGACCTGTTCAGTTTCAACTTCATATATATCCTCTATTGTTGATTAAGTATTGTTCACCTCTCTTACTGGGATTCCTTCATCAAATTTTATGTCAATACACTCAACCAATTTATGCAACCTCTTATTATAGCATCTGTATCCTTTACTATTTGTAGCATACCCTAAGAAGATGCCTTCATCAGCCTTGTCATCATACTTGCCAAGGTTCTCATCATTATTCTTTATGTAACACTTACTCCCAAAGACTTTGAAGTGTTTGATTGAAGCAGGTCTCCCATACCACAGTTCATAAGGTGTCTTGTCACTGTGTGGTCTAAGGTGGGCTTTGTTAAGAACATGGACTGCTGTGTGTATTGATTCTACCCAGTAGGTTTGACCAATGTTCTTCTCATTCATCATTGACCTAGCCATTTGCTGCATTGTTCTATTTTTCCTCTCAACTACTCCATTTTGTTGTAGAGTTCTTGGAATTGTGTATTCTCTCTTGATCCCATGTTTATCACATAATTCCTTGAAATAACTTGACATAAATTCTCCTCCTCTATCTCAACTTACTGCCTTTAACCTGTTGCCTATTTGATTCTCAGTTAAGGCTTTAAATATTTTGAATTTCTCAAATGCTTCAGTTTTTTCTTTGAGAAAGGCAACCCAAGTAAGTCTGGAGTAATCATCTATGATCAACATGAAGTAGTTTTCTTTCCCTGTGCCTTCCTGTCTTGATGGTCCACATAAATCCATATGAACTAGTTGGAGTGGTTTTTCTGTTGAAGTAGAGCTCTTGGATTTAAACTGTGTCCTGGTTAGCTTTCCTACTTAGTAGGGTTTACACACAAAATCTTGTGGCTTTAATATTCTTGGAAGATCTTTTACTGCCTCAAGATTTTTGAGCTTGATTAAGTGATCAAAGTTTAGATGTCCAAGTCTC
>ML863679.1:0-10693 GCA_009831015.1 Picea engelmannii | reverse complement strand
CCAAGCCAACCAAAGCTAACAAGCTCAAGAACCCCTTCTCCATGAGAGCTCCTCTCCTTTTATAATTTGAAGAGGATAAGGTGAGGAGGTTAGGATGATCCCACTAAATCATGAAAGCGAGTAAGATCCAAACCATTCGGATGTCACCTCACCATGGAAGTTTCTCCTTCTAGAAGATTCGAGAAAACGCTCGTTTTTCCCACGTGTAAGCATTCTTGCACCTTGCTTATAGTGCAACCTGCAAACTTTTCGCACCCTATATATGATCCAGCCTGTGAGAATCAGACATTCTCGCACCCTAATACATAGGCAGCCTGCGAACTTCCTTTTTATAAGGTTTTTACAGAGGAAAATGCAACTTCTTTTTTCAGGAAAATTTCTTCTCCCTTCTCTCTTCAGGAACTTAGGCCACTGACTCTTCTGAAGGCAACAGATAGGTTTACAACATTAAAGGTCATAGGGATGATGAAAATAATGTGTAACAGCCAAGCAACAAAGAACCCATCAAGTTTGTCAAATATACAACCTATGACAACAACAAACCTGCAGAAACAAAAGAAGATAATCAATTGCCCGGGAGGAGTAAAGAAAAAGGTACCAGAACTAAAATTGTAGATCAGAGAAATAATACACTCTCTGCTTAAATAAATCATCATCATGGAAGAAATCGGCCTTCTCAAAGAAAACATCCATTTTCCAGGTACCAGGATTTTTTCTGTGGATATTGTTTTTTTTGTTCTAACTTTGGTCACAAAGTTGTAAACTGTTCTTTAAAATTTAGATATGAGCAATCAAGACATTCAAGGTATAGGTATCTTCCAAAACAAATAATGAGACAGACAAGTAACAAACCACCACAGACTGCAAATCACTTGATGGCTGGGAAAAGGACACAGGTTAAGCATAACAATCGTTACGATCCCTTATTCAATGAACTAGAATGTTACGTCTGTCATAATTATGGACATAAAGTTGTTGACTATCGCTTAAAGAACTATGAACCAGATTTGAATCCTTCTGATGAAAATTTCAAGGTTTGGAAGAAGAAAGAAAGTGACAAGTGTGGATTAGTGTTGTCAGCTCAAATACAAAAGAATCCTTGGTATATAGACAGTGGATGATCCAAACATATGACGGGGGACAAAGGTAAGTTTCTATCTCTAAGTAAAATAAAATCAGGATACGTAACATTTGGAAATGATGCTCTAGGTAAAATCAAGGGTAAAGGTATATGCTCAGTGTAAGTCAAATGTGTGACAGAGGATGTGAAGTGGTGTTCACTTCCAAGGACTGCAAGATAAAATATGTAAACTCAAGACAAGTGGTGGCTAAAGGCATAAGGATATAAAATAATGTATATGTGATGAAAGAAGATAGATAAGAGTGTCATTTAAGCAAACATGATGAGAGTTGGTTATGGCATAGGAGACTTGGACATCTAAACTTTGATCACTTAATCAAGCTCAAAAATCTTGAGGCAGTAAAAGATCTTCCAAGAATATTAAAGCCACAAGATTTTGTGTGTAAACCCTACTAAGTAGGAAAGCTAACCAGGACACAGTTTAAATCCAAGAGCTCTACTTCAACAGAAAAACCACTCCAACTAGTTCATATGGATTTATGTGGACCATCAAGACAGGAAGGCACAGGGAAAGAAAACTACTTCATGTTGATCATAGATGATTACTCCAGACTTACTTGGGTTGCCTTTCTCAAAGAAAAAACTGAAGCATTTGAGAAATTCAAAATATTTAAAGCCTTAACTGAGAATCAAATAGGCAACAGGTTAAAGGCAGTAAGTTGAGATAGAGGAGGAGAATTTATGTCAAGTTATTTCAAGGAATTATGTGATAAACATGGGATCAAGAGAGAATACACAATTCCAAGAACTCTACAACAAAATGGAGTAGTTGAGAGGAAAAATAGAACAATGCAGCAAATGGCTAGGTCAATGATGAATGAGAAGAACATTGGTCAAACCTACTGGGTAGAATCAATACACACAGCAGTCCATGTTCTTAACAAAGCCCACCTTAGACCACACAGTGACAAGACACCTTATGAACTGTGGTATGGGAGACCTGCTTCAATCAAACACTTCAAAGTCTTTGGGAGTAAGTGTTACATAAAGAATAATGATGAGAACCTTGGCAAGTATGATGACAAGGCTGATGAAGGCATCTTCTTAGGGTATGCTACAAATAGTAAAGGATACAGATGCTATAATAAGAGGTTGCATAAATTGGTTGAGTGTATTGACATAAAATTTGATGAAGGAATCCCAGTAAGAGAGGTGAACAATACTTAATCAACAATAGAGGATATATATGAAGTTGAAACTGAACAGGTCCAAGAATCAAAACAAGAAGGCACTGAGTCAGATGAAGATGCAAATATTCAGGCAGACTCAAATCAGCAGACAGCATCAAATTCTTCCTCCATAATTACTCAAAAGAATCATCCTGCAAGTCAGATAATTGGTGAAAAAGACAAAGGTGTACAAACCAGGAGAAAGATAATCAAAAACTATGAGCAATCACATATAGCCTTCACATCCATGGTGGAACCCAAGAACTTCAATGACGCCAGTAAAGATGTAAATTGGTTAAACTCTATGAATGAGGAATTGGACCAAATTGAAAAGAATGACACTTGGGACTTAGTTCCTAGGCCAGTAGACAAAAATGTAATAGGATCAAAATGGGTCTACAAAAATAAGATTAATGAGCAAGGACAAATTCTCAAGAATAAATCCAAATTGGTCTGAAAAGGGTATGCTCAAATAGAAGGATTGGATTTTGATGAGACATTTGCGCCCGTAGCAAGACTAGAAGCTATGAGAATGTTGCTTGCCTATGCTTGTCATAAACAATTTAAAGTCTATCAAATGGATGTCAAGTCATCTTTTCTAAATGGAGATTTAAATGAAGAAGTCTATATGGAACAAACAGAGGGTTTCCAACTGTCAGATAACCCTGACCTTGTCTGCAAGCTGAAGAAAGCCTTATATGGGCTGAAACAAGCCCCTTGTGCCTGGTATCACAGACTGAATATGTATCTACAAGACAAAGGGTTCAAGAGAGGAACAGTTGATAGCAATCTATATATCAAAACAGAAGGTAATGATATGCTCATTGTGGTGGTCTATGTCAATGATATCATCTTTGGTAGTAATAATGCTTCATTGGTAACATGGTTTGCTTCTGCCATGCAGTCTGAATTTGAAATGTCCATGATCGAGAAACTGTCATTTTTTCTTAGCCTACAAATTACTCAGAGGTCTAAAGGCATATTTATTTCTCAAGAAAAATATCTCAGGGAAATGTTGAACAGGTTTCAAATGGAATATTCTAAACCTGTGAGCACACCTATGGTCACTGGATGTAAGTTAAGCAAGGATGATGATTCACCTGATGTTGATCAGAGTTCATATAGATCTATGATAGGCAGCCTATTGTATATCACAGCATCTCATCCAGACATAATGAATGTTGTTGGAATAGTAGGAAGGTATCAGGCCGCACCTAAACAGAGTCATTTGTTAGCTGTCAAACGAATATTCAAATACTTGAAAGGAATAATGGACTTTGGCCTATGGTATCCTAGGACTCTGAATTTTCAACTATCAGTCTATTCAGATGTTGATTGGGCTAACTGTGTGGATGAAAGGAAAATCACGAGTGGAGGTGCATTCTTCTTAGGAGATTCCCTTGTCTCATGGTTGAGCAAGAAGAAAGGTTCCATTTCCTTATCAACGACAGAATTTGAATACATTGCAGTTGCTACATGCTGCACTCAAGTACTATGGATGGTTCAGACCCTTGCAGATCTAGAAGTAATATGTACTTCGCCAATCCCAATTCACTGTGATAATACCAGTGCAATTAGTCTGTCAAAGAACCCTTTGTTTCACTCTAAGACCAAGCATATACCCATCAAGTATTAGTTCTTGAGGGAACAGGTAACCAACTCTATGGTTTTTGTGCATTATGTTCCATGCAAAGAACAGATTGTTGATATCTTCACTAAACTGCTTGCAAAAGCTCAATTTGAGTATCTACGCCAGAAATTGGGCATGACCCCGTTATCAACCTAAGAGAGTCCATCCTGTGAGGGGGAGTATGTGTTGGTTGAATATATGATACCTTCGATGAGTATTGCAACAACTCAAGGGGAGCATGTTTTCTTTGACATTGATGTCAAAGGGGGAGAAAAGGAATGGACCAGACCGAAAGAGGTCGAAACAGATTAGCGCAGCCATTCAGGGTTGCCATCAATGCCAAAGGGGATATTTTTGGCATATTTGCAGACAGATCGTTGGCAAGAACAACAATGGTATGGGTTCAGGCAAGAACAACATAGGAAGAACGTGATTTTCATTGATGGAAAGAACAACAATAGTATGTTACAGGTAGAACAACAGGGTTACTATCGGGAGTGCGCTTGTCATTTGATGGAAAACAGGCTTGGAAGACATCATAAGTCCAGACAGGAGGAGCGCGCATATGGAGGACATATCTCAGGCATTAGATCTGAGTGTGGGGACTGGCCGTCATTTGATCTAGGAGAACCTGCATGTTCTTTAAAGTGAAAAGTGAAGTGGGTTCACAAAATCTCGAAAACAGGAGGATTGTCCATCATCGGGCAAGACACGTGGCTAAAGTTTGCCATTTCATTGACTGAAAAGTCAAAGGCACGAGGTGCTCTATCCTTCCAACTTGCGAAACGTGAAATGTAGAAATGGTTTGATCCATCGGATCAAGGAGAAATCTGGACCATCGATCCAAGAAGGACATGTGGCGAAAGATCATCTTTTCGCTGACTGGAAAGTCAAAGGAATGAGGTGCCCTAACCTCTCGAACTCGTGATAAGCGAAATTGTGAAATAATCTTAGTCGTAGGATCAAGGACGAATCTGGGCCGTCAGATCCAGGAGGTAGTTCATGATAGGCCACGTCAGAAAGAACAGGTAGCAGCCTACATCAGCAAGGACACGTGGCACAATCATACAAGGAAAAGTGTCAAGGTGATTTGACGTTTCAAGTATGTGAATATTTCAAATATGAGTGACACATGGCAGCCACTCAGGTCATGACACATCATCAAGTGACGTCATTCCAAGAGTTTAGTTTCGGGAGTTTTAGTATCAACAATCCCCCAAAGTCCCAAAAGTTGAAGTCATGGGGCAGTGGATAGTCGTCCGATCACCACGGAATGTGGACCATTGATCTGAAGAGTGAAGCGCTCAAATGACTAGCCAGTGGTCATATCTCGTGGTCACATCATCGAGAGATGGAGAGTAGAGCTAGTGCAGCCAAGCTCCATTTCGGAGTTCGCAACATGGAGAGTCGAGATGACTCATCACAAAATCCCTGAAATGCAAAATTGCGAAATGCATCTTCGAATTAGGCTGTGGTCACCATTGGTGGTCATGTGAAGGTAGGAGCATGCAAGATTCTAGGCTCCATTTCAGATATTGGGAATTCCAAAGGAAGGAGTCAAGGAGACTCACGGGAGAATCCCAAAACACAAACTTGTGAAATTCATTTTTGAATTAGGTTGTGGTCACCGCTGATGGTCACGTGAGTGGAAGGAGCTAGCATAGTTAAGCCCCATTTTGGGTACCGAGAGTTGGAGGAGTCAAGGGACTCATGGGAGAATCCCCGAAGTGAGAAATCATGAAATTCACTTTCGAATGGGGCTTTGGTCATAGCCATTGGTTATATCAGCGGAAGATTGGGGAAGGAGCTAGTGCTAGACTCCATTTTGGAGTTTTGTGAGTGAAGTGAGGCAACTCGCAGCTGGATATCCTGGAACGTGAAATCATGAAATGACTTCTGAATAGGATTTTGGTCATCGCCTGAGACCACTGATGGTTTCTTCTAGAGAATTTGAAGACTCTTCAGGGTGATCGCCAAAGAAGACAAAGAGTCTCGAGGAAACTACCAGTGGAGTGTAGACTCATCATAGAGTCGACTAACAGATGGAAAAGGTACAAAGATTGTTACAGCCAGCGAAGCCAAAGGATCTCAGGAGAAGGACCAGTGATGATGAGCACAGTGTAGTGTATGCAGTGGGATAGCGCATGCAGCATGCACGAGGTGCACAGAGATTATAAAAATGTAGAATAGAGAAGAGATTGTTGTTGCTATTGTAAGTGATTCATGGAAGTAGAAGCATGAAGACTACGGGATAAAAAGTGCAGCGGAATCAAGGAACAGTGAAGCATATCTGAGACAATAAAAGAAGGCTGAAGTGTAGATGCAGGTATAGAGGAGAAGATCAGAAAGCTCAAGATGATGCGAGCAGAGAGACACTGATGCAGGTAGAGCAAAGCAGTGTAGAAGAATGGTGAAGTGACTGGTAAGCCATTAATAAACATTGTCTCACTGTAATAGATCACAGAAAGCAAAGATTTATATTTCAGGGTGGTAGGGAGGTGCTAGGGAGGATAGGTGTCCTCGGAGTTTCAAGTGGGTGCTTAAACACAGGGAGTTGTAGCTTCCATCTGGTTTCAGCCAGAAAAACCAGGGTGGCAGGGTGGTGCAAGGGAGAACAAGTGTTCTCAGTTATACAGGTTGGAGCCTATGCTTCCATCCAGTTGGTGCTAGAACACTTAGGGAGTTGGTGCTTCCTTCTAGTGGGTGCTAGAGAAACTAGAGAATTGGTGCTCTCAGCAAGTTGCAACTTGCAAAACAAAGGTTGTAGCCTCAAGAGGAGTTGGAGCTCCCAAGAATGATAATGTAAAGAATATAAAGAATACTTATCATATCAAGAAGAAGAGGTTTTTCCCTTTATGGGTTTCCTCAGGAAATATCTGTCTCTATATATTTCATGTGTGTGGTTATTGTTGAATACTCTACTACTTGCTTCCCTCCATTATTGTGATTTTCATTGAGTGTTATGTAAAGAGTTTAAAATAAGAATAATTGTTTAAGCACGGTAACAACTGATTCACCCCCCCTCTTAGTTGTCCAACACACGTGCATGGGCCCGGATTCCCTCTGAAAAATAGGAACGCAATTGATCCACAGAGCACTGAGTGCATTTTTTTTGGCTATGCCGACGGTTTGAAGGGATATAGACTTATTGACCTTTCCTCGAACCGGATCATCATTGAGCGAAGTGTCCAATTTGAGGAAAGTGTCTCGCATGTACCTCAACAACCGCATGCAAACACCTTCATTCTTTCACCTGTCTGAGATGATGAGCATGCACATGATGAATCTTCAAATGAGAGTTCTGATTCAGACGACTCAAATGATTCAGATTCAGAGTCGGTATAGTCAGATGCAGAGTTAGATCATCTAGATGGAGTTGAAAAGCCAAAGTAGAGGCCCAAGTGGGCACAGACTACTCTTTAGGATGTAGGGGATATGGTTGGTGATCCAACCAATACTAGGAAGAATCGATCTGATTTCGAGGATCCTCCTATTTCACTCACTTCCATTGAACCATTTCCCTCCAGGAATATTTTCTTGGTTCAGTCTTCAGATCCACAGTCTTGTGTCAAGGCTGCTGGAAATCCCTTTTGGGAATCCACCATGCAGGAGGAGTACAATTCCCTCCTCGAGAACCAGAATTGGGATTTGGTTCCCCTTCCTTCTGGGAGGAAACTTGTTAGATGCAGATGGGTCTACAGGACCAAGAGCACAGTGGATCGAAAAATTAGTAGATACAAAGCCAGGCTTGTTGTCAAAGGCTTTTAGCAGGTTCATGGTATTAACTATGATGAGACCTTCACTCCAGTAGCGAAGATGGATTCCATACGATTGGAACTTTCCATTGCGAAAGCCAAAGGATGGGAAGTCCATCAGATGGACATGAAGAATTCATTTCTTCACGGTGATATCCCTGAAGAGATCTACATGGAGCAGCCCCAGGGATTTATGTAGGACTTATCTTTGGTTGACTGAAGAAGTCCCTTTATGGCCTCAAGCAGGCTCTAAGGGAATGGTTTGCCAAGATGGACTCCTACCTGTTGTCACAAAACTTTGTACGTTGTAAATCATACATGAATGTCTACATGCTCGAGATGGACAATTCACTTCTACTTTTAGTTATGTATGTTGATGATTTGTTGATCACTGATTGATCGACTTCAACAATTGTTGTAGTCAAGAGGATTCTACATTGCAGGTTTATGATGATGGACATGGGTCTGCTATACTTCTTCCTTGTAATCGAGATTAGTCAGGATGCATCATGCATCAAATTGTCTCAGGCCAAGTATGCACAAGATCTCCTTGAGAGATTTCACATGACAGACTGCAAGTCTACTCCAACTCCTTTCCTATCAGGGGTCAAACTTGAGGATGGCAGGGAGACTCCATTGGTTTACAGCACATTGTACAGACAGCTAGTGGGGAGCTTGTTGTATCTCACACACTCCAGACTAGACCTCTCATATGCAGTTGGCGCAGTTTCCATGTTCATGCAGAAGCCGCATGGGCTACATTGGAAGGATGCAAAGCGTATCCTTCAATACATACAGGGCACCATCACCTTTGGGATTCATTATGTAGTAGAATCTACATTAGATATCATTGGGTTTACTGATTCCGGTTGGGCTGGCAATAGCACTAATCACAAGTCCACATCTAGTTACTCACTCAGTCTTGGTTCCAAGCCTATATGTTGGTCGAGCAAGAAGCAAGATGCCATTTCTCTATCTATTGGCATGTTTATAGGCAGAATGTGCTTGTCATTGATGGCAAGAACAACAGTGACTATGTTATGTTTATAGGCAAGTAAAGCAGCAATGATGGAAAACAGGGAAGGAATAAGTTCAGGAGAAGTGAACAGTATGCAGAGATGAGAAAGCTCAGAAGAGATAGCAGTTTCCAAAAGCGCAGATGAGGTCCAAGTCATCAGGACTCGTAGAAGGATCAAAGGTCGAGGCCTTTGACACATAGACATTCTTCCAAGTCAGGAGGAAGTGTAAGCTCAAGAGGAGGAGTGACAGTGATCGTCGGATCAATAGCTAGACAGGAGGAGCACGTAGAAAGATCGAGCCGTCGATCTGAGAACATGATTGACGAACAATGATTAGTCTGGGTCTAAATATGTGAGGAGTTTACACTCAGGAAATTTTGAGATTTGAAATTCCCAGAATGCGAAGTTCCATCAGTCGTCGGCTCTGGAGATCAGACAATGACCATTAGATCATGGAGATCTATGTCAACAAATCTCATCCTTAAGGACATGTGGCAGACCATGTCAGCAAACCACGTCATCAAGGACACGTGGCTCAATTAGACAACGAAAATTGTCAAGTTGATTCGGCATTTTAGGTATGTGTAAATCACAAATCTAAGTGACACGTGGTAGTTGCTCGGCTCGTGACACGTCTTCGAGTGAAGCAAGAGTTACGTCACTACGGGAGTTTTAATTCAGGAGTTTTACCACCAGTACACACGCAAAGACCCAAAGTGGATACGAGCTATCCGATCTGAAAATCACTTCAGGTGTATTCTCAATTGTTGGTCGTGTAGTAGGATACGTATCAATGGAACTGTTGGTGTGTTGTAATTTGTGAATGTCATATGAAACATATTTAAATATTTGCAAGGGAACCTCCTTCCTCACCAATTCATACTAATTGCTTACATGGATGCACTTTCTCACTAATGCCATTCCACTACACCTAGAGAATGTCCCATTGTTGGCAGGCGAAATTGACCATCCGTCAACTGGAAGAACAAGTCTAGTCCGGGGTTGTCTAAGTAACCCAAGCCGTTTGGTGTAACTCATTCTGACGGGTTTAATGGCTCTATTAGCCAATCTAAAATCCTAAAAAGAAAAACAAACAAAAGAAGGAAATAACTAATTAATTACTAAACAATATGTTATATATGTACATATACTCTAATATAACTATTGTAGGTGTATTTAAGCAGAAAATATACAAATCTCACTTATGTACATCATTTACAAATTGCAAGTTTTAATCGAAACTTACAAAATCATTGTGAAAAAGGATTTCTTTTAAGAAGCAGATAAAGAAGTCACATTAAAATATTTTTTGTTTTCTTTTATAAATCTAACTAATCTTGAATTGAATAAACTATGAAACACAGATGTGCAACTAATCAAAAGCTAATCTAGACATTATGGTTTCATTAATATGTAAATGAAAGAAATTAGAAACACAAAGAAGCTAACATGTTGTTAGTTCGTGAGATGTGTCCAAGCCATCTGTATGAATGAAGATCATCTAACTTCCATGCCTACGAGATAAATCTGCAATAGACTTTATACTATGATTGTTTTGAATAAATTCATAAAAAGTATTGGTAGCTGAGGTTTAATGACAGAGCAGGGAACACAAATTGAACCCTGTGATCTTATGATCGCAAATAATTACATCAATACAAATCTGAGTGTGACGTATTGCATTTCATCATTCAACTAAAAATCAAAGATAAATCCTATCATTCGAATTGAAAATATGATCACAGTGTTAATATTTAGAGCAGCAAATTATAGACGATATTTATAACATAAGTATCCCAAACATAATAGATCACTGAGTCTAAAGCCACCAGACCTATTAATATACCAGGATTAACAAAACATGAATGAAAACACCACTCACAAAAGGCTAAAGCCAAAATGCTATGTGCTATTTCATTTAGTCTTGGAATCATTCATCCATCTTCTGCTCTAAGCCAAGATGTCAGTCAATTACAAAA
>WSFP011421719.1:0-22869 GCA_009831015.1 Picea engelmannii | reverse complement strand
GAGACTTGGACATCTAAACTTTGATCACTTAATCAAGCTCAAAAATCTTGAGGCAGTAAAAGATCTTCCAAGAATATTAAAGCCACAAGATTTTGTGTGTAAACCCTACTAAGTAGGAAAGCTAACCAGGACACAGTTTAAATCCAAGAGCTCTACTTCAACAGAAAAACCACTCCAACTAGTTCATATGGATTTATGTGGACCATCAAGACAGGAAGGCACAGGGAAAGAAAACTACTTCATGTTGATCATAGATGATTACTCCAGACTTACTTGGGTTGCCTTTCTCAAAGAAAAAACTGAAGCATTTGAGAAATTCAAAATATTTAAAGCCTTAACTGAGAATCAAATAGGCAACAGGTTAAAGGCAGTAAGTTGAGATAGAGGAGGAGAATTTATGTCAAGTTATTTCAAGGAATTATGTGATAAACATGGGATCAAGAGAGAATACACAATTCCAAGAACTCTACAACAAAATGGAGTAGTTGAGAGGAAAAATAGAACAATGCAGCAAATGGCTAGGTCAATGATGAATGAGAAGAACATTGGTCAAACCTACTGGGTAGAATCAATACACACAGCAGTCCATGTTCTTAACAAAGCCCACCTTAGACCACACAGTGACAAGACACCTTATGAACTGTGGTATGGGAGACCTGCTTCAATCAAACACTTCAAAGTCTTTGGGAGTAAGTGTTACATAAAGAATAATGATGAGAACCTTGGCAAGTATGATGACAAGGCTGATGAAGGCATCTTCTTAGGGTATGCTACAAATAGTAAAGGATACAGATGCTATAATAAGAGGTTGCATAAATTGGTTGAGTGTATTGACATAAAATTTGATGAAGGAATCCCAGTAAGAGAGGTGAACAATACTTAATCAACAATAGAGGATATATATGAAGTTGAAACTGAACAGGTCCAAGAATCAAAACAAGAAGGCACTGAGTCAGATGAAGATGCAAATATTCAGGCAGACTCAAATCAGCAGACAGCATCAAATTCTTCCTCCATAATTACTCAAAAGAATCATCCTGCAAGTCAGATAATTGGTGAAAAAGACAAAGGTGTACAAACCAGGAGAAAGATAATCAAAAACTATGAGCAATCACATATAGCCTTCACATCCATGGTGGAACCCAAGAACTTCAATGACGCCAGTAAAGATGTAAATTGGTTAAACTCTATGAATGAGGAATTGGACCAAATTGAAAAGAATGACACTTGGGACTTAGTTCCTAGGCCAGTAGACAAAAATGTAATAGGATCAAAATGGGTCTACAAAAATAAGATTAATGAGCAAGGACAAATTCTCAAGAATAAATCCAAATTGGTCTGAAAAGGGTATGCTCAAATAGAAGGATTGGATTTTGATGAGACATTTGCGCCCGTAGCAAGACTAGAAGCTATGAGAATGTTGCTTGCCTATGCTTGTCATAAACAATTTAAAGTCTATCAAATGGATGTCAAGTCATCTTTTCTAAATGGAGATTTAAATGAAGAAGTCTATATGGAACAAACAGAGGGTTTCCAACTGTCAGATAACCCTGACCTTGTCTGCAAGCTGAAGAAAGCCTTATATGGGCTGAAACAAGCCCCTTGTGCCTGGTATCACAGACTGAATATGTATCTACAAGACAAAGGGTTCAAGAGAGGAACAGTTGATAGCAATCTATATATCAAAACAGAAGGTAATGATATGCTCATTGTGGTGGTCTATGTCAATGATATCATCTTTGGTAGTAATAATGCTTCATTGGTAACATGGTTTGCTTCTGCCATGCAGTCTGAATTTGAAATGTCCATGATCGAGAAACTGTCATTTTTTCTTAGCCTACAAATTACTCAGAGGTCTAAAGGCATATTTATTTCTCAAGAAAAATATCTCAGGGAAATGTTGAACAGGTTTCAAATGGAATATTCTAAACCTGTGAGCACACCTATGGTCACTGGATGTAAGTTAAGCAAGGATGATGATTCACCTGATGTTGATCAGAGTTCATATAGATCTATGATAGGCAGCCTATTGTATATCACAGCATCTCATCCAGACATAATGAATGTTGTTGGAATAGTAGGAAGGTATCAGGCCGCACCTAAACAGAGTCATTTGTTAGCTGTCAAACGAATATTCAAATACTTGAAAGGAATAATGGACTTTGGCCTATGGTATCCTAGGACTCTGAATTTTCAACTATCAGTCTATTCAGATGTTGATTGGGCTAACTGTGTGGATGAAAGGAAAATCACGAGTGGAGGTGCATTCTTCTTAGGAGATTCCCTTGTCTCATGGTTGAGCAAGAAGAAAGGTTCCATTTCCTTATCAACGACAGAATTTGAATACATTGCAGTTGCTACATGCTGCACTCAAGTACTATGGATGGTTCAGACCCTTGCAGATCTAGAAGTAATATGTACTTCGCCAATCCCAATTCACTGTGATAATACCAGTGCAATTAGTCTGTCAAAGAACCCTTTGTTTCACTCTAAGACCAAGCATATACCCATCAAGTATTAGTTCTTGAGGGAACAGGTAACCAACTCTATGGTTTTTGTGCATTATGTTCCATGCAAAGAACAGATTGTTGATATCTTCACTAAACTGCTTGCAAAAGCTCAATTTGAGTATCTACGCCAGAAATTGGGCATGACCCCGTTATCAACCTAAGAGAGTCCATCCTGTGAGGGGGAGTATGTGTTGGTTGAATATATGATACCTTCGATGAGTATTGCAACAACTCAAGGGGAGCATGTTTTCTTTGACATTGATGTCAAAGGGGGAGAAAAGGAATGGACCAGACCGAAAGAGGTCGAAACAGATTAGCGCAGCCATTCAGGGTTGCCATCAATGCCAAAGGGGATATTTTTGGCATATTTGCAGACAGATCGTTGGCAAGAACAACAATGGTATGGGTTCAGGCAAGAACAACATAGGAAGAACGTGATTTTCATTGATGGAAAGAACAACAATAGTATGTTACAGGTAGAACAACAGGGTTACTATCGGGAGTGCGCTTGTCATTTGATGGAAAACAGGCTTGGAAGACATCATAAGTCCAGACAGGAGGAGCGCGCATATGGAGGACATATCTCAGGCATTAGATCTGAGTGTGGGGACTGGCCGTCATTTGATCTAGGAGAACCTGCATGTTCTTTAAAGTGAAAAGTGAAGTGGGTTCACAAAATCTCGAAAACAGGAGGATTGTCCATCATCGGGCAAGACACGTGGCTAAAGTTTGCCATTTCATTGACTGAAAAGTCAAAGGCACGAGGTGCTCTATCCTTCCAACTTGCGAAACGTGAAATGTAGAAATGGTTTGATCCATCGGATCAAGGAGAAATCTGGACCATCGATCCAAGAAGGACATGTGGCGAAAGATCATCTTTTCGCTGACTGGAAAGTCAAAGGAATGAGGTGCCCTAACCTCTCGAACTCGTGATAAGCGAAATTGTGAAATAATCTTAGTCGTAGGATCAAGGACGAATCTGGGCCGTCAGATCCAGGAGGTAGTTCATGATAGGCCACGTCAGAAAGAACAGGTAGCAGCCTACATCAGCAAGGACACGTGGCACAATCATACAAGGAAAAGTGTCAAGGTGATTTGACGTTTCAAGTATGTGAATATTTCAAATATGAGTGACACATGGCAGCCACTCAGGTCATGACACATCATCAAGTGACGTCATTCCAAGAGTTTAGTTTCGGGAGTTTTAGTATCAACAATCCCCCAAAGTCCCAAAAGTTGAAGTCATGGGGCAGTGGATAGTCGTCCGATCACCACGGAATGTGGACCATTGATCTGAAGAGTGAAGCGCTCAAATGACTAGCCAGTGGTCATATCTCGTGGTCACATCATCGAGAGATGGAGAGTAGAGCTAGTGCAGCCAAGCTCCATTTCGGAGTTCGCAACATGGAGAGTCGAGATGACTCATCACAAAATCCCTGAAATGCAAAATTGCGAAATGCATCTTCGAATTAGGCTGTGGTCACCATTGGTGGTCATGTGAAGGTAGGAGCATGCAAGATTCTAGGCTCCATTTCAGATATTGGGAATTCCAAAGGAAGGAGTCAAGGAGACTCACGGGAGAATCCCAAAACACAAACTTGTGAAATTCATTTTTGAATTAGGTTGTGGTCACCGCTGATGGTCACGTGAGTGGAAGGAGCTAGCATAGTTAAGCCCCATTTTGGGTACCGAGAGTTGGAGGAGTCAAGGGACTCATGGGAGAATCCCCGAAGTGAGAAATCATGAAATTCACTTTCGAATGGGGCTTTGGTCATAGCCATTGGTTATATCAGCGGAAGATTGGGGAAGGAGCTAGTGCTAGACTCCATTTTGGAGTTTTGTGAGTGAAGTGAGGCAACTCGCAGCTGGATATCCTGGAACGTGAAATCATGAAATGACTTCTGAATAGGATTTTGGTCATCGCCTGAGACCACTGATGGTTTCTTCTAGAGAATTTGAAGACTCTTCAGGGTGATCGCCAAAGAAGACAAAGAGTCTCGAGGAAACTACCAGTGGAGTGTAGACTCATCATAGAGTCGACTAACAGATGGAAAAGGTACAAAGATTGTTACAGCCAGCGAAGCCAAAGGATCTCAGGAGAAGGACCAGTGATGATGAGCACAGTGTAGTGTATGCAGTGGGATAGCGCATGCAGCATGCACGAGGTGCACAGAGATTATAAAAATGTAGAATAGAGAAGAGATTGTTGTTGCTATTGTAAGTGATTCATGGAAGTAGAAGCATGAAGACTACGGGATAAAAAGTGCAGCGGAATCAAGGAACAGTGAAGCATATCTGAGACAATAAAAGAAGGCTGAAGTGTAGATGCAGGTATAGAGGAGAAGATCAGAAAGCTCAAGATGATGCGAGCAGAGAGACACTGATGCAGGTAGAGCAAAGCAGTGTAGAAGAATGGTGAAGTGACTGGTAAGCCATTAATAAACATTGTCTCACTGTAATAGATCACAGAAAGCAAAGATTTATATTTCAGGGTGGTAGGGAGGTGCTAGGGAGGATAGGTGTCCTCGGAGTTTCAAGTGGGTGCTTAAACACAGGGAGTTGTAGCTTCCATCTGGTTTCAGCCAGAAAAACCAGGGTGGCAGGGTGGTGCAAGGGAGAACAAGTGTTCTCAGTTATACAGGTTGGAGCCTATGCTTCCATCCAGTTGGTGCTAGAACACTTAGGGAGTTGGTGCTTCCTTCTAGTGGGTGCTAGAGAAACTAGAGAATTGGTGCTCTCAGCAAGTTGCAACTTGCAAAACAAAGGTTGTAGCCTCAAGAGGAGTTGGAGCTCCCAAGAATGATAATGTAAAGAATATAAAGAATACTTATCATATCAAGAAGAAGAGGTTTTTCCCTTTATGGGTTTCCTCAGGAAATATCTGTCTCTATATATTTCATGTGTGTGGTTATTGTTGAATACTCTACTACTTGCTTCCCTCCATTATTGTGATTTTCATTGAGTGTTATGTAAAGAGTTTAAAATAAGAATAATTGTTTAAGCACGGTAACAACTGATTCACCCCCCCTCTTAGTTGTCCAACACACGTGCATGGGCCCGGATTCCCTCTGAAAAATAGGAACGCAATTGATCCACAGAGCACTGAGTGCATTTTTTTTGGCTATGCCGACGGTTTGAAGGGATATAGACTTATTGACCTTTCCTCGAACCGGATCATCATTGAGCGAAGTGTCCAATTTGAGGAAAGTGTCTCGCATGTACCTCAACAACCGCATGCAAACACCTTCATTCTTTCACCTGTCTGAGATGATGAGCATGCACATGATGAATCTTCAAATGAGAGTTCTGATTCAGACGACTCAAATGATTCAGATTCAGAGTCGGTATAGTCAGATGCAGAGTTAGATCATCTAGATGGAGTTGAAAAGCCAAAGTAGAGGCCCAAGTGGGCACAGACTACTCTTTAGGATGTAGGGGATATGGTTGGTGATCCAACCAATACTAGGAAGAATCGATCTGATTTCGAGGATCCTCCTATTTCACTCACTTCCATTGAACCATTTCCCTCCAGGAATATTTTCTTGGTTCAGTCTTCAGATCCACAGTCTTGTGTCAAGGCTGCTGGAAATCCCTTTTGGGAATCCACCATGCAGGAGGAGTACAATTCCCTCCTCGAGAACCAGAATTGGGATTTGGTTCCCCTTCCTTCTGGGAGGAAACTTGTTAGATGCAGATGGGTCTACAGGACCAAGAGCACAGTGGATCGAAAAATTAGTAGATACAAAGCCAGGCTTGTTGTCAAAGGCTTTTAGCAGGTTCATGGTATTAACTATGATGAGACCTTCACTCCAGTAGCGAAGATGGATTCCATACGATTGGAACTTTCCATTGCGAAAGCCAAAGGATGGGAAGTCCATCAGATGGACATGAAGAATTCATTTCTTCACGGTGATATCCCTGAAGAGATCTACATGGAGCAGCCCCAGGGATTTATGTAGGACTTATCTTTGGTTGACTGAAGAAGTCCCTTTATGGCCTCAAGCAGGCTCTAAGGGAATGGTTTGCCAAGATGGACTCCTACCTGTTGTCACAAAACTTTGTACGTTGTAAATCATACATGAATGTCTACATGCTCGAGATGGACAATTCACTTCTACTTTTAGTTATGTATGTTGATGATTTGTTGATCACTGATTGATCGACTTCAACAATTGTTGTAGTCAAGAGGATTCTACATTGCAGGTTTATGATGATGGACATGGGTCTGCTATACTTCTTCCTTGTAATCGAGATTAGTCAGGATGCATCATGCATCAAATTGTCTCAGGCCAAGTATGCACAAGATCTCCTTGAGAGATTTCACATGACAGACTGCAAGTCTACTCCAACTCCTTTCCTATCAGGGGTCAAACTTGAGGATGGCAGGGAGACTCCATTGGTTTACAGCACATTGTACAGACAGCTAGTGGGGAGCTTGTTGTATCTCACACACTCCAGACTAGACCTCTCATATGCAGTTGGCGCAGTTTCCATGTTCATGCAGAAGCCGCATGGGCTACATTGGAAGGATGCAAAGCGTATCCTTCAATACATACAGGGCACCATCACCTTTGGGATTCATTATGTAGTAGAATCTACATTAGATATCATTGGGTTTACTGATTCCGGTTGGGCTGGCAATAGCACTAATCACAAGTCCACATCTAGTTACTCACTCAGTCTTGGTTCCAAGCCTATATGTTGGTCGAGCAAGAAGCAAGATGCCATTTCTCTATCTATTGGCATGTTTATAGGCAGAATGTGCTTGTCATTGATGGCAAGAACAACAGTGACTATGTTATGTTTATAGGCAAGTAAAGCAGCAATGATGGAAAACAGGGAAGGAATAAGTTCAGGAGAAGTGAACAGTATGCAGAGATGAGAAAGCTCAGAAGAGATAGCAGTTTCCAAAAGCGCAGATGAGGTCCAAGTCATCAGGACTCGTAGAAGGATCAAAGGTCGAGGCCTTTGACACATAGACATTCTTCCAAGTCAGGAGGAAGTGTAAGCTCAAGAGGAGGAGTGACAGTGATCGTCGGATCAATAGCTAGACAGGAGGAGCACGTAGAAAGATCGAGCCGTCGATCTGAGAACATGATTGACGAACAATGATTAGTCTGGGTCTAAATATGTGAGGAGTTTACACTCAGGAAATTTTGAGATTTGAAATTCCCAGAATGCGAAGTTCCATCAGTCGTCGGCTCTGGAGATCAGACAATGACCATTAGATCATGGAGATCTATGTCAACAAATCTCATCCTTAAGGACATGTGGCAGACCATGTCAGCAAACCACGTCATCAAGGACACGTGGCTCAATTAGACAACGAAAATTGTCAAGTTGATTCGGCATTTTAGGTATGTGTAAATCACAAATCTAAGTGACACGTGGTAGTTGCTCGGCTCGTGACACGTCTTCGAGTGAAGCAAGAGTTACGTCACTACGGGAGTTTTAATTCAGGAGTTTTACCACCAGTACACACGCAAAGACCCAAAGTGGATACGAGCTATCCGATCTGAAAATCACTTCAGGTGTATTCTCAATTGTTGGTCGTGTAGTAGGATACGTATCAATGGAACTGTTGGTGTGTTGTAATTTGTGAATGTCATATGAAACATATTTAAATATTTGCAAGGGAACCTCCTTCCTCACCAATTCATACTAATTGCTTACATGGATGCACTTTCTCACTAATGCCATTCCACTACACCTAGAGAATGTCCCATTGTTGGCAGGCGAAATTGACCATCCGTCAACTGGAAGAACAAGTCTAGTCCGGGGTTGTCTAAGTAACCCAAGCCGTTTGGTGTAACTCATTCTGACGGGTTTAATGGCTCTATTAGCCAATCTAAAATCCTAAAAAGAAAAACAAACAAAAGAAGGAAATAACTAATTAATTACTAAACAATATGTTATATATGTACATATACTCTAATATAACTATTGTAGGTGTATTTAAGCAGAAAATATACAAATCTCACTTATGTACATCATTTACAAATTGCAAGTTTTAATCGAAACTTACAAAATCATTGTGAAAAAGGATTTCTTTTAAGAAGCAGATAAAGAAGTCACATTAAAATATTTTTTGTTTTCTTTTATAAATCTAACTAATCTTGAATTGAATAAACTATGAAACACAGATGTGCAACTAATCAAAAGCTAATCTAGACATTATGGTTTCATTAATATGTAAATGAAAGAAATTAGAAACACAAAGAAGCTAACATGTTGTTAGTTCGTGAGATGTGTCCAAGCCATCTGTATGAATGAAGATCATCTAACTTCCATGCCTACGAGATAAATCTGCAATAGACTTTATACTATGATTGTTTTGAATAAATTCATAAAAAGTATTGGTAGCTGAGGTTTAATGACAGAGCAGGGAACACAAATTGAACCCTGTGATCTTATGATCGCAAATAATTACATCAATACAAATCTGAGTGTGACGTATTGCATTTCATCATTCAACTAAAAATCAAAGATAAATCCTATCATTCGAATTGAAAATATGATCACAGTGTTAATATTTAGAGCAGCAAATTATAGACGATATTTATAACATAAGTATCCCAAACATAATAGATCACTGAGTCTAAAGCCACCAGACCTATTAATATACCAGGATTAACAAAACATGAATGAAAACACCACTCACAAAAGGCTAAAGCCAAAATGCTATGTGCTATTTCATTTAGTCTTGGAATCATTCATCCATCTTCTGCTCTAAGCCAAGATGTCAGTCAATTACAAAACATAGAGTATTTAAAGATTTTTTATCAAATCTAAACTTCCTATATTCTAAGATAGGATTAGATCTCAAAAAATAAAAACGTTACAAATATGGGGGTCTACAGCCACCCATGATCATTTTGTATCTTCAAAATTTATGAAAGTTTTCCCAATTTACAAAATAAACAAAAGGAGATAACTAATCAACTAAGTCGAGCATGTTCCATCCCATAAGATCAACATCAGATATGCCATGTCCTGAAAAAAAAGAAATGAGAGCAAGTTCAACATTTTATTAACTAACAATTTCTAAATTTTATATGAAAAATGACTTGTATACAGAATCTCATGATTATGTAGCTAGTCTTATATTGGTAACAGAAATCCAAATTTAAATGATTTGATTTTCAAAAATAACATAGCTATAATAAAAATCATCTCACCATTAAAAAAAAAAACTAAACAAAGATCAAGATATCTCGGAATTTATTATGGCCTTCACACTGTCAGCATTCTTTATCATGATGTTTCCTGTCTTTTTGAGACGCTTGGCTTGTCTGTATTCATTTTCCTTGAGGTCATAGTTTTCCTTTATGAGCAATTCATTATGATTTCTGAGAGCTCTAATCCTTGCTTGTAGAATGGGAATTTCTTTATAATACTGCTCAATCCAATGCAAGCAGACTTCGCAATGCACAGAAGGAGTAACCTGTCAGTGGAGCATATAGTTGGATGTAAGAGCATCAACATTCCCTGTTTCCATCCCTTGACCGAGCTTTATACCAGTAAACCCTTTTCTATTCTTGATACACAGTGGGATATTGTTAACATAATTGAATGGTTGAGTAGGATCCGGTTTGGTACAACTTGGATCTTCCTCTGCAAGAAACCTTTCAATCTTGGAGTCTGTATCCTCATGGATCTCGATCGAATCGATTGAGCTCACATGAGACTTGGATCAATTACGCAGACTTCTCGAAATGAGTCATCCAACCCTCTTATTATGAAACCCTAACATTACTTTCTTCCCTTTTTATTGTTTGCAAGGGGGTTTACTGTCGGATTTTACAGTAGGGCTAGGGCAGATAATCGATTCATGCACAGAATTTTCCATAAACTCAGAACTAACATCTTGTTTCCTAGGTAAAAACTGATCGGGTATTGCCTCATGAAGAGGGTTTTCCTTCAAAGGGTCTGGCTTGTGAATTGAAGAAACAAGATGTTTATCTATCATAGGTTTATCTAGTACTATAGGAATGTCTGTAACAAAACCATTTCGAGCTAAGAAATCGTCCCAATCATCACCTAGGGTTTTCAAGCGATGAATCAAAAACATTTTTATTAAACCATGGTGAAAGAGGCTAGAATCTAGGTTTTGCTTCTTGTATCTTTTCGACATTTTGTATAGACTCCTTAACAAATAAAATGACACATTCAAACTGAAGCCTATAAATTGCATAAGCAATCGCAGGTGGTAAAGGAAAACCAGGCCATAATGGCCTTCACAGGTGATAAATTGTTTTAAAACTGCTAACAGACGGTGCCATCTAACCTTATGTAGGGAGACCAGAATAACTTTGTCATAGCAGTCAATCTTTCTGGAGGTGACGAAAAGACTCTAGGGCACTTCATTAATCTTTGAATTCTTAAACCACTTCTGACCAGTGAGAGGGAGCCATGTCGCTTCACTCAAAAATTCTTCAGTGACCTCTAATTGAACATCACCAACCTTTTCTCGATATCCATCAAACATTTGGGCAAATTCTTTGGTTGCGCAAAAGTTATACCCTTCAAAATTCTTAATAAACATATCCCAACCCTGGCTCTTCAAATCCTCACTCACATCATCATGAAGCAACAATGTTTAAGATCCATTTGGCTCTATTCGGACTACTGCAGTCATTAAGGATTCGAACAGACTGTAACAAGGGTGACTCGAACTAACTGAGGGTTTATATGGGAGTGGTAAGAGGGATAAGTCTGAGTGGATATCATGAAAACAAAACAAGCAGAAAACATGCGCGATATACACATGAAGGTCTTAGTTATGGAGTTTGAAAACTTCTGGCAATGAAAGCCCCGAGTACATGGCACTAAACAAACCCTTAACTTGTAATGAGAAGCCTATCACTTCATCCTGCCAACCAAAATGAAGTACATGATACGGTTCTGGGGTGTTTAATTCCCATGACATGTCATGGATATAATCGATTTGCAAAGGGTTGGAATGGACATGCTTTAATAATTCAAATGCGAATCAATTTTTTTGGTATAATAGTTGATTTACAAAGGATTCAAACACATAAGCTTACAATCCAAATGCAAAACAACATAATTATTATATCGATATTTGATAAACTCAAAAATTCATTCAAGTAAGAGACATGAGATAGATGTAAGCACATTGAACCTTTTGGAAACCAAGCTTTGGATAGGGTTATAATGCGAATTTAAGTTTTAATGCTTGATTCATGCTTACAGTCATGAATCAAGCATGAAAACGCAAGATAAAAATAAAACAAGAATAATCAAACATATTTTTTATAACCCAATCATCACCCTCAAATAGTGATATTTATAGGATGAGGTGATGGCAGCTACAGGAGGTGTTATTTGTCATTCAGAAAAGAAAAAACATGTAGGGCTGACAACAGTGGCGACTTACTGGGAGAAGCAATTATCTATACATCACCAATGAGTTCATGTCAGGACTGATTTAGAATGATTAAAGATCAAAGAACAGTTGAAGGAAATCAAGCATCTAAATCAAATTCCAACAATCATCATACAGTCCAGCGTCATATTTTTTTCTGTTCAAATGAAATCTGGTGACAAATTTTAATTACAAGAGAAATGATATTCAAGCCAATGGCTCTGATACTATTGATAGGGGCACTGCTACCAACAGGCATCCATAGCCTCGGCAGGGATTTCAATTAACCCACTTTGATGCCTCTACCTTGTCTAAGAAATTTCAATTCAAAATGAAGGGCACTCACGATCAATATCAAAATTTATACTTGATAATTTTCTTGAACCCAACATTGCTTCACTGCTAGTAGGCCTGTTCAGTACCCCGACAAAGTTGTTTTGGCATCATGCATGCATTTAGCCACTGCCAATAGACCTGTTCAGTATCTCGGCGAGTTTACAGACACTTCCCACAACTCTCTAGAAATTATTTGCAATTTAACATAAATTTAATGATCTTCAAAAGAGTGGGGTGATGCTGAAAATTTCAATTTTCAGAATACTTGATATTTTCTAGCCTTTAATTTTTGCTTGATAAACTTCATTATGATCTGAAATTAGTTTTTTGATGAGACTAATTTTTCGAGGACAGGAAGGCATACTTGAGTTGTTTTCTTTAAACACAAGGACAGCGTAGATATCTTTAATGATGGTCATGTCTGCTCATGATTATAAAGTGAAACCAGAAAACCTATTTCGAACATAAAGTTTCTTTAGCTAGTCTATGTTTTGACAATTTACAACATTGATGCTCTGAGAAGACCTTGACTGTTGCTTCATGATGAGGCATTATGGTTTCCTTTCATGAACTAAAAGGTGACACAGACATAAGTTCAACCAGAAAGCCGTGAAAACAAGTGAAATGAAAAGAACCAAAATCCAAAAAACAAAAGAAAAATTAAAAGAAAATATATACAGAGGTGAATCTGGAATTATCAAGAAAAATACCTTTTGAGAGCTTGGTCATTCACCGGGAAGTTGTCTGGATTTCCCTCCAAATTGTGTAGATGGAAAGAGTTGGGACATAGTTTTTCGGTGATTACAAATGGCCCCAACCACAGGTTCTGGAACTTGGTGTGTTCCCTTTTTCCTTCATGAGGTTTATCCCATTTGAGAACCAAGTCTCCTACCTCAAAGTTTCTATCTGAAACATAGTTTGAATCAAACCATCATTTCACAATATTCTAATGTTGATCCAACCTCTCCTTTGCTTGTGTTCTTACTTCCTCTAGTTTCAACAAGGCATTAATTCGACTTTCAAGAGGAGGGCATTCCTCTTCTTGAAATTTCTGCAATAATTGCAGAGAGGGAAGAAGAACATGAGGAGGGAGAATTGATTCTCTTTTGTAGACAAGAAAGAAAGGGGAATTACCAACAGAGGTTTTTGGTGTCACCCTATCAGCCCAAAGTGCATTAAAAAGCATGTTGTGCTAATTTTTGTGGTTTTCAGAAACTGTCCTCTTGATGATTTTTATCAAATTTTTATTCGTTGGCTCTGCTAGGCCATTTCCTTGGGGGTAATAGCTGGCAGAATACTTCAGTTTGATCCCTTTCTATAAATCAAAAACACTCATATCAAGGGATGAAAAGTAAGAAGCATTATCAAAGACCAAACATTCAGGAATGCCGAATCTAGTAATGATATTCGTGTTAAGGAAAGATACTACCTGATTAGTGTTTACCACTTTGAGAGGTGCAGCCTCGGACCATATGGTAAAATAATTTGTTGTTGTAATGATGTATTTATGCTGTTGTGATTAAGTGGGGTTAATTGGCCCTATGATGTCGAGACCCCACTGCTGAAAAGGTGAAGTTGCAAAGGGAATGCTGCATTTTTTACTCGTCCAACAGCCTTTTGGCAGATTATGCATTTACGACATAATGCATGGGCATCTTTGAATAATGTGGGCCAATAGTAACCAGCTCTTAATACTTTTTGAGTGGTGGTGTGTCCACCGAAGTTCCCACCAGCTTCACCTGCATGAAGTTCAGATAATACTTTCTCTGCTTCATCTCTTTCCAAACAACGCATGAGAACACTATCAAAATTCTTTCAAAATAATATGTCATTTATCAACTGGAAAGGTGCATAATTTAGTCTTAATGCTCTTCTCTTTTTTGGGTCAAGATGGCGAGGAGCAGAACCGTGTATTAAATAAAACTTAATATCATCAAACCAAGAATTAGCAACAACTTGCATAAAGATGATTTGTTTTCTATTATGCTGGTTTACAGTTAAGGAATTGATTTGACTTTCTTGTTCTTTGACTGAATGAGCAACTAGTTTACATAGGCCTTGACCTCTGACAATTTGTGTAGGGGTTATTTCGAGGTCATACTCTTGTAATGATGTCATCTAGTTTGCCCATTTTTCACCCAATTCCTTTTGTACTAACAAGTTTCTAACAGCAGGATAAGGAACAATGACTTTAGTTCTGGATTTCAACAAATATGATTGGAAGTGTTTCACCACTTTAAAAACAGCATAAGCTCGTTGATCTACAGCTGGGTAGTTAAGATTTGCTCCTTTGAAATATGAGCTCATGAAGGCAATAGGTATTTCGTTACTTTAAGTATTCTTTTGGGTTAACACAGCAGTGTAAGATTGGTCAGAGGAGAAAGTGTAAAGAGTGAAATCTTGTGAGAAATCAGGACTCATCAAGGAAGGGGCTTCCACTATGGATTTTTTTATGGAATCAAAGGCTTGATTTTCCTGTGGTCCCCAATGATACTGAACATCCTTTTTAATTAAATTCTGCAGTGGCCTTACTATTTCTGAGAAACTTGGGACAAACCTTCTGACAAAGTTAATCTTGCCTAAAATGACTGCGTGGCTTTCTTGGAAAAGGGAGGGGAGAGTTTAGCAATATCTTGAGTCCCTTCAGGATCGATAATCATTCCATATTTGGACACTATGAACCCTAGTAATTTTCCTTGCTCAAATGAAAAGACCAATTCCTTAGGGTTGAGAGATATGCCATACTTGCGGCATCGTTCTAGGACAGCCCTAAGGTGAGACAAATGATCTTTCTTGTTTTTAGAGAAAACAATTACATCATCAAGATAGACCACCACTGATTGATTTAGGAGGCCACGAAAATCAATGTCCATTGCTCTCTGGAAAGTGGCCCCAGCATTTATAATCCCAAAAGGCATCTTCTTGTAGGCATAAGTGCCCCATGGGGTACGAAAAGTGGTTTTGAGTTGATCCGAGGGAGACATTAGGACTTGGTTGTATCCTGAAAAACTGTCTAACAGAGACAGTCTTTTGGAACCGGAAACTTGTTGGAGAATTTGTTCCATTGGAGGAACAGGGTAATTATCTTTGTCCGAAGCTTGGTTTAGGTTACGAAAATCGACACGGAGTCGAATTTCACCACTTTTCTTCCTTACAGGAACTAGATTAGACACCCATTGTGTGTGTCTCACCAGGAAAATTATCTTTGCATTCAGTAATTTATTTAGTTTTTTCTTGACAATGGGTTCCAACTTAGGGTGCATCTTTCTCAGCTTCTGCTGAAAAGGTTGAGTCTAGGGTTTCATGGGGATGACATGTTGTATGATATTAGGATCAAATGTTTTTAGGTCATCATATGTCCAGGCGAAAATGTCTTTGAATTCTTTAAACAATTTTATAAAAGCAGATCGTTCTTGCTCAGAACATCCTTTTCCCAAATTAATGTTTTGGGGATTTTCTTTAGTCCCTAAGTTGATTATTTCATAAACTAGAGAAGAGATATTTGTTTTACAGTTTACTAACCATCTAAACTTATCATGCAAGTCAGAAAACTTTTCTAGTCTTACCACGGATTTAGGAATAGAGTTTACCAGATCAGATGTCAATTTGGGAGATCTAGGATCTGATATTACCGTGAAGTTCTGAAGATTTTCATCGTGAGTGCCTTCATCGATAATTGCACCTTGGAAAATGTCCTCTGTATGGAAGAAGTTAATGATTTGTTGATCATAGTCGAAATATATCCAATTGGTGATGTTGTCTAGGATCGATGGCCTAAACAATAATTCAATCAAAAATGCATTCGAAGAGAGACCTTCTGCAGGAAAAAGTTTAGAAGCGACGTTAGCCAATAGGTCAGCCTCATAATTACTTAATCCAGGAATGGAATTGATGTTAAATGCTAAAAATTTATGTATCAAAATCCATACCTCAGTTTGGTAACTTCTTAGATGTGGTGACAAGCAATGTATGGAGTTTCTTACCTGTCTGGCCACTATATTTGAATCACCGAACACTATTAAATTTCTTACATCCATATCCAAAGATTTCTTAAGGCCTTGTGGAAGTGCTTTGTATTCGGCAGTGTTATTAGTGCATTCAAACTCTAATCGACAGACAATGAAAGTTTTATTACCTGTCGGGTCGATGAGTACACATCCTGCACCATCTCCTTCTTTGGATTTGGATCCATCGAAGTAAAGTGACCATATATGAGCTTCGTCGACAGTGTTTGGCACATTTGGTAGAGTTGTTGACTGAATATAGGTCATGAGCTCTGATTTTTGCTCCTGATTGGTGATGAGGGAAGTTCCAGCCATGAAGTTACTAAAGAAGGTGGGCATTCTCTGCATTTCAACTGAATTAGTAGCTGCGGTAAAAGGTTTGTTTGGGTCATTCACATCTGTCATGGTATGCTTCAGATAGCGTTCACAGTTTATCCTAATTTTATTTGGCTGCCCATTTTCTGGTAACCACAAATGAGACCAATCTGTGGAAAATTAACCATGCAGTTGTTCAGACTAGTCTCTGCTCAAGAACAAACCATAGAGTTTAGGGATGTCAACAACAATGATGTCAATAATTTGGTGAACCTTAGGATTAGAAGATAACCTAACCAAAACATTCTTAAGTTTGTCAATTACCTTAACGTTCGTCCGATCAAGCTGAATGATTTTAAGACTAGAAGGATGAACTTCTGCGTTAATTTTTTGGAAAAAATATAAAGGCATCACATTCGACGATGCACCGGAATCCACCATGAAATTATGTACATTTATATTAAAAATTTCAAAAAAAGGTGGGACATTTTTACGAGTATTAATAGCAGAATTCTGTTGATTTTTAGTCGTTGTCCCTAAAACAATTTTATCTACATTTGATACAGTTTTTTCAGTCGTATCCCTTTTATCTAGGGGTTCGGATGTCGTTTTAGTAGGGATCTTATGGGATTTTTTAGAACATATTTATGCAGTTTTCTTGATGTTAAGGTCGTTGTTCTTATTGTTTTCTGTGATATTTTGAAGCATTTTCTCCAGAATAAGAGGAAATTTCAAAAGCTCCTAAACAGAAATATTAGCCCGCAATTTCTTTAGATCAATCAAGTCATACTCTAAAACTGGGGCTGCTAAACTCTGTTTTATTTCAGCCTGTTTTGAATGTTTTGAAGGCACATTATTACTTATTTTGGAAGACAGTTTTTTCTGTGCTTTGCTTATTGTGTTGTAAGGATGAACAATTTCAAAGTTTGCTTGAAAGATGTTGTCAGAAAAATGTCTGAAGATATTGGGAGATGACTCCTCTTCTTCAGCTACTTCTTCCTCAACTACGTCTTTAGAACTTTCAGGAGTGGCAGAGTTATCATGTGCTTCAAGAATAGTTTGCAAAGTGTATTGCAAGCTTTCAAAATTAAGACCTTCAGGGGTAGGATTTGGCCGGTTGGGGGGGAAAGGTTTTCTAAAAGGAGGTTTAAAACTTCCTTTACTTAAGGATGCTTCTTCTGCTGATCTCTTCAAGTCTACGACTTGATTCAATAATCTTTGGACAACCTTTTGCAAACTTTCTAAGTCTAGAGTTTCTGGTTGTCTTTTGGCTTGGGGAGGCCTTACAAGGATTTCGATTTTCTTTTTACAAGATGAAGTTGTTTCAGCTTCACTATTGAGATTGTCTTTCAAACTTAATATGTCCTTTTCGATTTGTCTTGCCTCCTCGAAGGCTTCCAGTAATATAGACTTTTTAGACCTTTTAACCCAAATTGCTATATTATTATGCAGGGCTTTGGTGTAATATGAGACAATTAGACTTTCTGCAGGCATTGAAACTATGGGATATCGATTCTTTAACGTGAGGAATCTTTGGTTAAAATCTTTTACTTTCTCCTTAGGGTTCATTTTTAGGCTGGAGAGTTCCATTACCAATACTTCAGGGGTTTTATCATCTCCAAACTTCTCTAAGAAATAGGTTTCGAATTTGTCCCAAGAGACAATGGTCTGGGGTTGCTGGGAGAAATACCATGTAGAGGCATTGCCCTCAAACATATAAGGAAAGACTCTGCATACTACATCTTCATGCTCTACACTTCGGAGTCTAATGGATAACATGAATTTCTTTATGTGATCTTCGGCAAATTGCTTAGAATCCAGATCAAATTTAGGTAACCATTTCTCCGGGCGTTTTGGAAATGGGTGTTGGGGTCCAGGTACAGCCACGGCATCCTGATCAAGCCATGGCCTGGCAGGATTGTTTTGGTTTTCCATGGGTGTAGGTGGTGTTGAAGGTTGATATGGTTCAAATGAGGAACTACCTTCGTCAGAGGATTCTCCTCCTGAAGAGGATGGATATGAATGAGGTGGAGAAGGTGGAATATCGGATCCTCCAACACCAAGAGTAGGGGTATGGTCAGGATCTGTGGTATTATCTCCTAAAGGATCTAAACATAGACAAGTGCCTTCAAGTTTCTCTCAGATATCTGAGAAATCTAAAGGTTGATTGAGAGGCCTACCAGGTTGTCTGATATGGGCCAAAGCACTGTGTGTCCTTAAGAGTGACTGGCGAACAATTTCTTGTACGTCAGCCCCTTGTGGGTTTGGTGTTACTAGCTCAACAGGAATCTCAGGATTTTCATTCGAGGTAGTTGTTGTTTCAGAAGTAACGTTGTTTTCTTAGCAGCTACGTGTTACTACAGGGGAGTGAGTGTGTGGGGGTGGAGTTTTCTGACTTCCACGTGCCATCAATTGTATTCAGGCCCTCCTTCTAGCGCCATTTGTTGGCAGGCGAAATTGGTCGTTCGTCAACTGGAAGAACGAGTCTGGTCCGGGGTTGTCTAAGTAACCCAAGTTGTTTGGTGTAACTCGTTCTGACGGGTTTAATGGCTCTGTTAGCCAATATAAAATTCTAAAAAGAAAAACACACAAAAGAAGGAAATAACTAATTAATTGCTAAACACTATGTTATATGTGTACATATACTCTAATATAACTATTGTAGATGTATTTAAGCAGAAAATATACAAATCTCACTTATGTACATCATTTACAAATTGCAAGTTTTAATCAAAACTTACAAAATCATTTTGAAAAATGATTGCTTTTAAGAAGCAGATAAATAAAGAACATTAAAATATTTTATGTTTTCTTTTATAAATCTAACTAATCTTGAATTGAATAAAATATGAAACACAGATGTGCAGGTAATCAAAATATAATCTAGACATTCTGGTTTCATTAATATGTAAATGACAGAAATTAGAAACACAAAGAAGCTAACCTGTTGTTAGTTCGTGAGATGTATCCAAGCCATCTGTATGAATGAAGAACATATAACTGCCATGCCTACGAGATAAATCTGCAATAGACTTTATACTACGACTATTTTGAATAAATTCATAAAAAGTATTGGCAGTCGAGGTTTAATGACAGAGAAAGGAACACAAATTGAACCCTGTGATCTTATGATCGCAAATAATTACAGCAAGACAAATCTGAGTGTAACGTATTTCATTTCATCATTCAACTAAAAATCAAAGATAAATCATATCATTCGAATTGAAAATATGATCACAGTGTTAATATTTAGAGCAGCAAATTATAGACGATATTTATAACATAAGTATCCCAAACATAATAGATCATTGATTCTAAAGCCACCAGACCTATTAATATACCAGGATTAACAAAACATGAATGAAAACACCACTCACAAAAGGCTAAAGCCAAAATGCTATGTGCTATTTCATTTAGTCTTGGAATCATTCGTCCATCTATTTCTCTAGGCCAAGATGCCATTCAATTACAAAACATAGAGTATTTAAAGAGTTTTTATGAAATCTAAACTTCCTATCTTCTAAGATAGGATCAGATCTAAAAAAATCAAAACATTACAAATATGGGGGTCTACAGCCACCCATGATCATTTTGTATCTTCAAAATTTATGAAAGTTTTCCCAATTTACAAAATAAACAAAAGGAGATAACTAATCAACTAAGTCGAGCCTTTTCCATCCCATAAGATTAGCATCAGATATACCATGACCTGAAAAAACGAATTGAGGGCAAGTTCAACATTTTATTAACTAACAATTTCTAAATTTTATATAAAAAATGACTTGGCTACAGAATCTCACGATTATGTAGCCAGCCTTATATTGGTAACATAAATCCAAATTTAAACGATTTGATTTTCCAAAATAACATAGCTATAATAAAAATCGTCTCACCATTAAAAAAAAGAAAAAACTAAACAAAGATCAAGATATCTCGGAATTTATTATGGCCTTCACACTGTCAACATTCTTTTTCATGATGTTGCTTGTCTTTTTGAGACACTTGGCTTGTTTGTATTCATTTTCCTTGAGGGCACAGTTTTCCTTTATGTGCAATTCATTATGATTTGTGAGAACTCTAATCCTTGCTTGTAGAATGTGGATGTCTTTATAATATTTCTCAATACAATGCAAGCAGACTTCGCAATACATAGAAGGAGTAACCTGTTGGTGGAGTGTATAGTTGGATGTTAGAGCATCAACATTCCCTGTTGTCATCCCTTGACTGAGATTTATACCATTAAACCCTTTACTATTCTTGATACACAGTGGGAGATTGTTAACATAATCGAATGGTTGATTAGGATCCAATTTGGGACAACTTGGATCTTCCTCTACAAGAAACATTTTAATCGTGGAGTCTGTATCCTCATGGATCTCGATCGAATCGAACGAGCTCACATGAGATTTGGATCGATTACACAGACTTCTCGAAATGAATCGTCCAACCTTCTTATTACAAAACCCTAACATTACTTGCTTCCCTTTTGATTGTTTGCAAGGGGGTTTACTGTCAGATTTTACAGTAGGGTTAGGGAAGATAATAGATTCATGCACAAAAGTTTCCATAAACTCAAAACTAACATCTTGTTCCCTAGGTAAAAAATTATCGGGTATTGCCTCATGATGAGGGTTTTCCTTCAAATGGTATGGCTTGTGAATTGAGGAAACAGGATGTTTCTCTATCAGAGGTTTATCCAGCACTATAGGAATGTCTGTAACAAAACCATTTCGAGTTAAGAAACTATCCCCATCATCACCTAGGGTTTTCAAGCGATGAATCAACAACATTTTTATTAAACCATGGTGAAAGAGGATAGAATATAGGTTCTGCTTCTTGTATATTTTCGACATTTTGTACAGACTCCTTGAAAAATAAAATGACACATTCAAAATAAAGCCTATAAAGTGCATAAGAAATCACAGGTGTTAAAAGAAAACCTGGCCATAATGGCCTTAACAGGTAATAAATTGTTTTAAAACTGCTAACAGACCATGCCATCTAACCTTAAGCAGGGAGACCGAAATACCTTTGTCACAGCAGTCAATCTTTCTGGAGGTGACAAAAAGACTCTAGGGCACTTCGTCATTCTTCAAATTATTAAATCACTTATGACCAATGAGAGGGAGCCCTGTCGCTTCACTCAAAAATTCTTCAGTGGCATCTAATTGAACATCACCAACCTTTTCTCTGTATCCATCAAACGTTTGGGCGAATTCTTTGGTTGCGCGCAAGTTATAACCTTCGAACTTCTTAATAAACATATCCCAACCCTGGCTCTTCAAATCCTCACTTACATCATCATGAAGCAACAATGTTTGAGAGCCGTTTGGCTCTATTTGGACTATTGGAGATATTAAGGATTCGAACAAACTGTAACAAGGGCAACTCAAAATAACTGAGGGTTTAGATGGGAGTGGTAAGAGGGATAAGTCTGAGTGGATATCATGAAAACAAAACAAGTAGAAAACCTGTGTGATATACATATGAAGGTCTCGGTTATGGAGTTTGAACACTTCTGGCAATGAAAGCCCTGAGTACATGGCACTACACAAACCCTTAACTTGTAATGAGAAGCCTGTCACTTCATCCTGCCAGCCAAAATGAAGTACAGGATACGGTTCTGGTGTGTTTAATTCCCACGACATGTAATGGATATAATGGATTTGAAAAGGGTTGGAATGGATATGTTTTAACAATTCTAATGTGAATCGATTTTATTGGTATAATAGTTGATTTACAAAGGATTAAAACACATAAGCTTACAAATCCAAATGCAAAACAACATAAGTATTATATTGATATTTGATAAACTCAAAAAATCATTCAAGTAAGAGACATGGGGTAGATGTAATCACATTGAACCTTTTGGAAACCAAGCTTTGGATAGGATTATAATGTGAATTTAAGTTTTAATGCTTGATTCATGCTTACAGTCATGAATCAAGCATGAAAACGCAAGATAAAAATAAAACAAGAATAATCAAACATCTTTTTTATAACCCAATAATCACCCTCAAATAGTGATATTTATAGGATGAGGTGATGGCAGCTACAGGAGGTGTTATTTCTCATTCAGAAAACCAAAAACATGTAGGGTTGCCAACACCCATCTAAGCAATATTTTTGATAATATGTACAACCCTCCGGCCTTGTATACAATATGTTGTGAATAAAGTCTTTAGATGACAAAAACGACAATATAACTAAGCATTCCTGCACAAGCGTGTTATATATATATATATATATATATATATATATATATATATATATATATATATATATATATATATATATATATATATATATATATATA
>WSFP011421707.1:0-22870 GCA_009831015.1 Picea engelmannii | reverse complement strand
TTTATTGTTTACTCATATATGTTCAATTATGTGATCTTATAATTATGTTTGATATTTTTTTATTTACTCATATATGTAGTAATTATGTATTGTATGTTAAATCAATTAGGTAAGTACCAAGTCAAAGATATGAATGTATATATTGAGCCTCTTATTAACGAGTTACTTGATTTATGGAATGGAATCACTATGTATGATATCTCTAGACAAATATATGTGAAAAGGAAATTTAAATTCCATTCAATGCTTGTATGGACAATTCATGATGCTCTAGAGCTAACACATTTCTATAGTATGTTATAACGTTACACTACACTTTAATAATGTTTAATTTTATGAATTTCATATCATGCATGTTTTTTATATAATCCCTTCATTAAACATACTTGTAATAATGGATATAAAATTTAATCCATCTCTTGTAGGTCTTCAAACAAAGGGTAAATTTCCATGTCCAATTTTTTGTCCTAAGATGAAATCTCATCATTCAAGAATTTTAGGAAAGGAGGTGTTTGATGAGTATAGGCATTTCCTCTCTAAGAACCATAGGTATTGAAGTACCGAGAAACATATTTTAAATGGTAAATAAGAGAAAGGATTAAAACCAAGGAGAATGACATCTCATATATGGAAGTTGCAATATAATAGAAATCGTCAAGGTGTATTGGATATAATCGACTATCATGTCTCATACATGAAATGTTTGTAATATTTTATTTTTTATTGCATTTTGTTCATTGTACTAATTGACAAGTATTGTTACAATATCTTTAATTTTTATTCTTCACCTTGAAGGTCATCATGAAGGAATTAATAATGTGGTGCTTCCATGAGGAATGAAAAGTTATCCCATGAAATTTAGTAAGCTCCCCTACTATGAGCACCTAGAAATTGTTCATTTGTTTGATACAATTCACATCAAGAAGAATGTAACATAATCATTATGGAGAATATTAGATGAAAGGAGTGACAAAGAAAATATTGTCAAGAGTTATAATGACATTAAGGAGGCCAATAATGCAATGCAAAGTGTCATTAATTCAAATAGTGATGCAGACGACCAAAATATAAGCGTCTTTCCATGGTTATTGACAGAGCAACAAAACAAGAATGTAAAAGAGGTTATTGAAAAAAAAAAAATCCCACTGGATTTTCTTCAAACATAAAGAATATCCTTACAAAGAAAGGTGAATTAGGTGGGGTAAAAACTCATGATTGGCATACCTTGATTACGGTAATTATTTTGGTGTATATATTTCTATATTGATGAAACATATTGTTCGTGTTTTTTTAATCTACTAATTTGTGACTAAATAATGATTCATTTTTTGTGTTACAGTATGTTCTAACTCTACGTCTCCCAGAAAACTTTGACAACAATTTCAAACAACTTATATATGATCTCGACAAATACATGAGGTAAGTGACGATTTATATGCAAAGTGTAATTTTTTCAATTCGTTGTACAACTTATATTTCATTGCGTGTGTTTTACTAGTTGTAATGTAGTAATATATACTTTTTTGTTCAAACATGTGATTTTCTTGCATCATTTGGAGATGGTTGTCATCTAAATAAATCTATAAAGAATATATAAAATATTGGAGGTTACAAATTCCTCGTCTAATGTTTGAAATGAAAAAGCATCTACCTTCGACATTTTCCAATGCACAAGAGCACTGCCTTGTACACCAAGTTGAGGAGATTGAGAAGTGTGGACCTGTACACACAAGGTCAATGTGGATGGTTGAGAGTCACTTGAAATCATTGAACGATTTCAAATCATTTGGTTAGACAAAGAGAACATCCTAATATTTCTATGGTATTTCAAACCATGGTTCATATTACTTAATATATTTCTAAAATATTTGCAAGAATTAATGTGGATCACGTTTGGGATGTAAACTCCATCAACAAATTTGAAGGGGAACACCTATTGGGGAAAGGCAGAATGAGGAAAGTGACATGCAAGTAGATGGTGGAAATTTATAATACATTTGACTTTTTGTTTTTTTGCATATCGTACTTATTTAATTTGTAGTCTTTTTGCATAAGCCATTATTATGAAGGTATACCATAGTAACTGATTATATGTGAAATATTTGTTTATTTCAATACAGCCAGTCGAGAGTGGGATGCAATACATTTATACATCACAAACAATATTGATTGGATGAAGGTATGGATTGAACGATGTATACAATCTAACAATGGTATTTTATCATGTTTTGGTGTGGCTACATTGGTCAAATAAGATGAACATAAAGGATATACCAGTATTACACAGAGGGAAATTGATTTAGCATATGGTTTAAAAGATAAACAGGTAAAAATATTCACCCATACTATTTAGTATTTTTTAATATTATATTGGTGTACATGGCATGTTTTGTTTCTTATAAATTTGCATAATTTCCAAGTATAAATATGTTTATCAATTGACAATGCATTTTTTACTTGTCTGACATGTTTTAGTTGAAACAACACAAGGCTATGTGGTGCAATGGCCGCAAATTTTTCGTCAAAAAGTTGGATGAAAAGTTGAAAACTTATGATAGTGGGATAACTGTAGTATTTCATGTTACTAATGTTTCCTATAGAAGTGACATACATCCTTAAGTATATAAAAATTGATACTATGGGTTTTTGGATGATATACTTGAGTGTGACTTTAAAACCTTCAAACTAGTTATGTTCGATGTCAAATGGTACAGGATACAAATGAATGAACGTGATCCTGATAGAAATGTTAATTAACATGCTAATGGATTTACCATGGTTAATACAAGGAATGTTGAGTCAAAATAAGAGCCCTATGTTCTTCCAAGCCAATGCGAATAGGTATTTTACTCAGAGGTTCCAGGTAGAGGGGGTTGGTCGTATGTTGTTAGATATGATCTAAGAGGAAGGTCAATAAAGTTAAATGTAGCGGAATAAGATGATATTGAAGACAAAGATGATGTAGAGGAGAAGTTAGTTCATGTGTCAGACAAATACATTGTTGAAGTTGAAGGAGATGTTCTAGACAATGTTCTGGATGAAGATGATATCAAAGATGTTTTAGTTGAAGAACTTGAAGAAGTGGAACCAAATGTAGGAGACAATGTTCCTGATGATGATATATATGATGATAGGATTGGAAATGAAAACATTGATGATAATGATGATATGGACAATGCTTACAACATCAATTTTTAAGAGGATGATACAGATATTAAGTTGGATGAAATAGAAGAATATTAATGATATTGAAATGTTGAAATGCAAGAGGTATGTATTTATATGTGTTCATTTAATTTGTTCTCTTTCATTTACCTTAAATGTTTGTAGTTTTCTTATAATTAGTTTCTATGTTTGATTCTTACTATGTTGCTTTCAAATATTTTATAGTAGATAAATTGGGTATTGGGGAATTGAGAGTGATGTGAGGGGGGAGGGGTCATATGAGCTTCCACCTTCACATGGTTGGCCTTATTTAGTAGAGAATATATTATTCTTGAAATCAAGAGAAGCTCATTTAGGTTTATACCATCATCTCCAATTTTAACTTTGGTTCTTCTAAAAATTTTCAAGGTTGTCCAATAATTATCAATTGCTGCAAATTATTTTTTTATTGGACCCCACACAAAGTGACTTGTGAATGGGGCCAACATTGAATTTTTTTCCATTTTGTGCCTATTTGCACTGAAATTTGACATGGTTATAGTAGATGCATGCATTGACAGTATGGGATGGTTTTGAGACTCAAATAGGACTCACACAAAGAATTTGACAATGAAACAACAAAATTAGAACCTAATTGTGAAGGAGATGAAGTTATCCATGATAATCATATTTTTCATCATCGTTATCATCGTATTGCAACAAGGCCATTTCAATTAATATGTTCATATTTCCTATAGCATGTTCATCTTAAATTTCCAAAAGCAACGACTAGTGGTTAAAAGCAGTGGATATAGATTAAGGACTATAAAATAGGGAAGGAGATGAAGAACTAGTAGATTATTTGAAAAATCTGATGGAAGGCTTGAGATAAAACTTCATGTAATACACTCATTCCTATTTTCCCTTGAAACTAGTGCAACCATGCCTAAATAAGGATCATGCTTCTGTAATGCATGCCCTTTTATAAGGTCAAACTTGAACATTGCCACTCTTTCTTTGAAAAAATCATTGTATATCGTAGGTGGAGCACCCAAGGTGAAAAATTGTTAGTATTTTGGTAATTTCACCTATCATTGATATAAAACCCTAGGAGGAACCCTAATCCTATACAATTCCCTAATTCATACTTGATTTGAAGATGTTTCATCATTAAAAAGAATGGATTTATTGATGTAATGTTTTCTTCTTGTAATGGAATGTTGCTTTTCGTGTAGTTGGTTTGGATCAAATAAATATTAAATAGGTTAGAAGGGTTTTTATCTTATTTAATGGAGTTGGATATACAGTTTTGTTGCTATAGTGTAATATTTTTTCTTTTCTTTTCTTATGTGAATATTAACTTGGATTTATATTCCTCCTCATCTTATTCCTCCATCCCAATCATGCTTGGAATACTCTTCAACATGAGCACTTTATAAATTCCTTTATTTCCATTTCTCAAGAAACCTAATTTATATTATCTATCGATTTAGATTGTTTCCTTGTGTTATTTCTCCTCTTCCCAATCATTCTTTCCCCATGTTTTTTCTCTTCTTCATCTTTTCCTTCTCCTCCTCCCATACTCACTCATTTCATGATTATCAACAATTGTCATTGGAATTTAAGAATAACATCACTAGAAATCCTCATGGTCCCATCATCAAATAGAGTCCCACAATACCCTTGTTCAATTGGAATACCAATATTTTCAACCATCAACATCCATTTCATAACAAAGTGAGTGTCCTCGATATTTGTCCCATGGATCTTGGTGACCCAATTTCTCCTTCCCTAAGAATTTTTTTGTTTCTCCATGCACTTAATATTTCAATAAATGCACTTCATGGTAATATACCAACTCAATTAGGTTTTTTTTTTCATCTGAGGGAGCCCTTCCTGTACAATAATCAATTAGAAGAAAATATCCCAAGTCAAATAACTAGTTGTGAAAATTTGGTTTTCCTGACACTCTCCTTCAACAATCTAAGTGGAAATATCCCCAAGGAGTTGGATTCCTTCAAACATATCCATGAAATTATCTCCATGAATTGGACCTACTCCTTCATCTACAAATTCTTTAATTCCATGAAAATCAATTTTTAGGCACCATTTTCACTTCTTTTTCAAATATCTAAACTTTGACTAACTTAGAAATTTCCATGAACAAACTCACTTGAATCATTCCACGAATAAACTTAGAAATTTCCAAACTCACCTGAAGGAAATAACCAAAATACATTGTACTGGGGATAGACATGGGCAACAATGACCCGTGAATGGGGCCAACGCTAAAATGTTTTCAAATTGTTTATGTATGCACTTAAATTTGACATGGATAGACTGTTCGCATGTCTTGATGATATGGGAGGGTTTCCAGACTCAAATATCACTCACACACCCACTTTATATATCTAATATCTTCCATGTTTCATTTGAACTTTCTCAGATTAATTTCATTCATGTAACTCCCAACATACCCATTGTCATGGCCATGCTCTTTATATTCATCGTAATGGTCATGCAATATTTTAAAATGGCCTTCTTCTTTTGACTAAAATTAGTTCCAAAAACATTGTTACACTCCCACCAATTATAATATCATGTGCTAACTTAGCCTTTTGAAAGGCATCTTCAAGAGTGTAGATTTCAAACATCTCAAACTCCTTCTAAAATGGAAAAATTAATCTGACATTGAACTATTGTTTATCACTTTGAGTTAAATAGTATAGTTGTTGAACTCTTACATACAAATATTTAATTTTTGTTTATATTTTTGTCATTGGTGCTACCAATATTTGTGTTCTTTCCAATATTTTAAATTATAGAATTTATCCTCGATAGAGGATTTGAAACCATCCCATGTCATTTCTTGGTTAGCATTTGTTGTCTATCAAAGATAATACAAAGAAAAATATTCCAACTGTCGTCTTAACTACAATATATCCAATGAACAAGACAATATTCCTATACAAATGAATCTATGTTATTATAAATATGATATAAAATGAGCATGATGTAACCTACCCCAATCCAACTTATCCATAACTAATAAACTAATATTAAATGAGTGTTAGGGTCTTAACATAGGAACTTAGTGGCCTTAACATACGGACTTAGGGGCCTTAACATCCTCTTTGTCATTCCCTCCATACTCCTCTTTGGATCCTTCCCCTCCCACCCCTATATCATATCCCCTCTCCCTTTCTCCTTGGATTCACCTTTAGTTTTTGAGGAATCTATATCTCAACTTGTTCCCCCATCATTAACTATTTGTTTCTCATCCTTTCCTACCCCTTGTAGCCTATATCCCTCATTTAATGGTATAGTGAAAAATAATAAGGATCAATGTTCAACATCAAGAGGATCAGAAGGGAGAAATGGAAAAATCACAACAAAGGAATGACCACATAACTAATAATGAAAAGAGAGAGGAAATAACAACTAGGGACACAATTTGTCCTCTCAACCAACTGTGGAAAATGCCTTTGGAAATTGTACCAAATTGCAATCCAGTAAATGATTAAGGTTATGTCTTGGAAATACAAAGGAATGGGTAATGTGGAAAAAATAGGAAACACTAAGAGAAATGATAAGAGAAAATCAACCAAACATTCATCTCCTCTAGGAAACAAAGATAGAAGGAAGTAATATGCTAGAAATGGTAGGAAAGTTTTGGCAGAGTAGTTTAGGTTCCATAGTAAGTGCAAAAGGGACTTCAAGGATCTTTGCATGCTATAGGATCAATTAAAAATAGAATTGGTTCATTCATATGCAAATAGGCATTGAGAATATAATCACTTGGTGATAAAATATACAAGGAGGCATCTTCAAATTTTTCATATATATGTTATGGTCCACTATTGGGAAAAGTAAGAATGTTGGATCTCATTAAGAAAATTTAAAGACTCTTTTTTATGTTGCATTATGTTGTTATTGATGTCAAAGAGTTGATGTCTTGTCATAGTCTCATTGATGTATTCAATGATGGATTATGTTTTCATTGATGTAATGGATGTGAAAGGATTGATTTCAAGTGGTGTCATAATGATGTGTTGAAGTTGTGTCATTGATGTCATGTCATGGTTGATAGGAAGTACCAAATGGATGAAATCCAAAGTGGTCCCCTTACGGTGAAATACCTCATGGGAAAATGCTTTGTGAAGTCCAAATGGTTAAGTGGTTGAGTCATCCCAAGTGTGTGGTTAAGTGGTTGAGTCATCCTAGATGTGTGGTTAAGGAACCCAAGGATTTATTGTGGAATATTGTAATAAAGATACATGAATTTGCAAGTGAGACTATTCTAGATGGATAATGATCACCATGCCATCTCCGGTGATATGTGGAATGTCACATAACTCCTCATGGTTAGAGATTTATAGCCTTGTGAATTTGGAGAACCCTCATGTGTTGTCTAGAAGCCCCTAGAAGGTCAAATAAGTCAAATTATTCTAGAAGCTCGTAGAAGAAAGTTGACTAGTCAAAATGGTTAGTCATGGATTAAGTGGTTACAACAAGAAAAAAATTAAAATTAAATTAGTTGCAACTAGAATTGGAGAATTCACTCTTTGTAGAAAAGTGGGTTAGAAGTGGACAAAATGGGTTAGAAGTGGGCAAAGTGGTTAGAAGTGGGTTAACCCCTAAAAGAAGGAAGTTGGTTAGAGTTGGTTAGATGAGGAAGATACTTGGAGAAGTATAAATAAGAGAGAAAGGGTCGATTATCTATGTGAACCTCTTGAGAATATTGAATATCTATTATTGGTGAAATATTCATTTTCGGTACTCATGGATGCATCAGAAGTTTTGTAAGTACAAGGTATTGACGATGAAAGTTTTGGAGTTTCGTAAATACTAAAAAACCCTTGTTGCTAAGATGTACGCAGGCTATCTGTGTAATAGGGTGCGTACATACATAAGATATCAGTATAATAGGGCACATACATATGCGGGCTAACATTATAATAGGGAGAGTACATGAGGGAAAATCCATAGAAGCTTGAGAAAGTGTTGGTGCCAGGTTCCTGAAGTCTGAAGCAAGTTCCCAAGACAGTGGTCTACTGGTTCAAATCTGCTACAAAATATATGGTATGGTTATATGTTGTCTTCATGCTTATATTTTCTCATGGTTTGGTGAATACTTGAGGAATTATTTGTATGACTGTATCGATGTCTAAATATGGTAGATGTTTGGTTGAGTAGTTCAATTCTATTATGATTGAGAGATGTCCATGATCTATGATGGTGTATGGTTGAGAAGCATGCATAGGTTGTTTGATAGTATTGGATATGGTTGTGTTTTGGTTATGGCACAAATTGGGCAGTGACAAAAAGTTTGCAGTAACTGGTCACAAGTTGATGTGACAGAGGTAGAAAGGGTTTGAAGGGCCAGAAGGTTGAAGTTTCAGAAAACATAATCTCTAAAAGTGTATGCAGGATGGCATTGGGCCAGGGCACATACATATGCATGATGAAGTATAAGAAGGTCATGTACATACACGAGATATAGTATAAACAGGTCATGAACCTGTTGACAGATTGGTATCAGGTTGGTGTTGATATTTGTAGGTTGATTCTTGAATTTAGAATTGGTGCTCTTGTGGAGTTGTTTCTCTATTCAGTTGTTGTTGAAAAACCCCCAAGGATTGTAGTCTGTAATATAAAAGAAACTTATACATATATATTGTGTTCCTTGTGTTCTCTATGGTGATGGATTATTGATGATATTTGTTGAATATATGTTTACATAAAACTTGTTATAAATGAAATTAATGAATGATGAGTAAATGGTGAATGCTAACTATGGTGGTTTTGCAAAGGAGTAAAAAGATCCCTACATTGATTCACTCCCCTCTTAGTGTGGTTGGTGTGTCCAACAATTGGTATCAAAGAAAGCCTTCATCATAAGCCTTAGAAGCTTGAAGGAGAACCATGGAAACACAAATGGATGAACATGAAAATGAATTTCCCCTCTTTGATGAAATAGATTAATTGGCATGGAGAATAGAAATGAAAGGGTATTTTAATGGAAAAGGAATAGGTGTTTGGAAAGAAACTATTGGTGGATCAGTTCCCTTGAAGAATAATTCAAAGTTTGCATAACAAAAGGACGCAAAGAAGAATGATGAATTATCTCTCAAACCCATTTTAAATGGACTCTCAAGTTCTGTCAAATAAAGCATGGGAGAATGTCCTTATGCCAAGGATCGATGGTTGACGCTAGATAAAGTATATCAAGATAAAGAAGACAATTCCATCAATGACAATGAAGTTAAAGACTCTCCAAAATATTTTGATGATAATTCTCCTAGTGAAGTTGAAAGTTATCTTACAAATGAAGAAGAAAATATAGTAGAAATTTGTGTAGATGAAGAAGAAGAGTTGTTGAAGTTTAAAGAAAACATTTTAGTTGAATTAGTTGATGTTAGCATGGAAATAGGATATTATTCAATTTATTCTGAGTATCTTGAAAAATGAATTAATGAAGTGATGCAGGAGAATCGCTCCCAAGCCAGCCATGCCCTATCTAGCCAGCCATTCGCCAGCCAACCAACCAGCATAGTGCGCATTCAATGAAGGAGGAGAGGCGTAGCCCTCTCGTTTCAAATCTTGAATTTGAAATCAATGTAATTAATGTTTTGTAAGGCCGTGGAGCCATAAATCTATGCCTTTGAGCAGTATGTAGTTAAAGAAGGACTTTAATGGTTGTAAGGATGGGATCTAGCTCCGATCTAGACTAGACAACCATTTAATTATGAATTCAATGTAATTGAATGAGAGTAGGTGAGATGGAGGGAAGAGCTCGAAGAGCCCCCTCATGTAAAAGATATTTCAATCATGTTTAGAGTTAGAGTAGAGATATAGGAGAGCTCTATGAGAGTTAGAGGAGAGGAGAGAAGGAGCCGAGACTATGTCAAAGTCCGAGCTCAAGAACACCTTATAAAGGAGGCATTTCATATTAATATAAAGAGCATATTTCTTGCATGAGTTTATGTCTGTCTTTATGTGTTTATGAATGTCTTTGTGTGTTCTTTATATGTTGTAGAAGTGTATTTGCAGGGACAGATAGGTTCTGCTATCTGTGGGTTCTTTGATTTTAGGTTTGGGTTTCTTTGAGGCTTCATGCCAAGAGGGTGTGACAGAACGCTGAGGGTTCTGGAAGCCAGTGCTCAGATGCACTCCTAAATTCTGCGGAATTTGGGCAAGGACGTGCTAGGAGGGCGCACCAACCGAAGTCATTGGCTCAAGGAGGAAACCTCAAGGTTGTTGAACACCTTGGAGGAGGGATTGTGCAGAGGAGGACACAACAAAAGTCAGAATCATTGAGGGGTTCTGTAGAGCTCTGCCAGGAGGGCATCAAGCAGGTGCAGATTGTGCACAGGAGAACTCTACTGTGAGTTCAAAGGGAAAATAGAATCACTGAGGATTCTATAGAGCTCTTCCAGGAATACATCGGGTGCATGTGTGCACAAAGAGAACTCCTTTGATTTCTGGAATAGAGAGCGTCCAAAGAGGAGACCTTCCCAAGGTTACTAAACACCCTGTAGGCTCAACAAAGAGTGCTTGTGTAGGAAGAGGCCAAGAGGGCACTTCCATCCCTTCAAGGAGAGAAAGAAAATGGTTAAATCCCTTAGAGGTCTAAGAAACAGAGAAGCTCAGGATGGATAGCACCTTCATGTGTGCAGGGACCCTACAAGGAGTGCAGAGGTTGAAGAATCCTTTAAGGATTCAAAGAGGACAAAGCTCAGGAGGAGAAGTGCCTTCACGCACAGGCCTATAGCTGTAAGGAGGAGCAGAAAATCCAGGAAAACCCTTTGGAGGGTTTGAGTTCGAGGAAGATCAGGAGGGTCAGCGGTTTCAAGAATGCCGACAGAAACTAAAGTCATAGGATTCGTAGTAGAAATAAAAGGCCAAGGCCTTTGATAATTGGAAAATATTCCAAGGTAGGAAGAAGAGTGCACAAGGGAGAAGCTACAACTACCTTCATATCCCGCACATATTGTTGATAGTCATCAGATCTAGGAGAAGGTGCATGTGAGTTAATATCGCATATGAGCTGAGCGGAGGCTCGTCAAAGTCCAGAAACGGAAGAGGCATCAGGATTTCAGAGTTCGAGGATTAGAGCGTATAGGGGTCATGGAATCGCTGCATCACGATCTTTCAATCCACGACATTCTGAAAAGATCAGGACCATCCATTATTGAAGAGGATGTGTGGTGGTAATACGAGGACCCATTAGGGTTTTAGATATCGGGAGACAGAGAGGTAGGAGTTTGGGAGAGAGGAATTCTCAACTCACGAAGTCCTGAAGAAATTAGAGCCATCCATATGCGGAGGACGTGTGTCATGAGATCCTCGTATTTCAGGGATTCAGGCATCGAAGAGCGGAACAGAGAAGTCTTTTGACTTCACAACTTGTGAAGTCCTGAAGTGATCAGGGACGTCCATCTGTGGAGGACGCTTGGCAGTGATTGGGGAGCTACCGAGAGTTCGAAGGACCAAGGATCAGTGTCGTTGGGGTCAAAGTCCCGAAACACTGAGAGTATCGGGATCGTCCTATAGGAGGACACGTGGCGACGATCAAGGCATCGGGAAAATTCTCGAAAGGATTATACCGAATTTCGGCATATTGAGATTTGGGATTTCGGAAGTCCTAAAGACAAGAAGTTTGGCTCTTGGGGATGAAAACCCCGAAGTCACGAAATGCGACGTAGCGAGGAGTGGGGCTGTGGTCACACCTATTATTAGGATTTCGGGGATCGTTATTTCGGCCATTCCAAAGACAGAATCGAGACGCTTGGTGTCGAAAGTCCCAAAGTTGTGAAGCAAGGCACCTTTGGAGGTAGGTTGTGGTCACGAGGAAGGTGGTCACATGGAACAGGGTCTGGCTAGGGGCTAACCACCAATTTGGCAGATCAACATTTTGGGTGTCGGTAAATCGAAGAGTCAGGGAAACTTGACATCAGGACTCGTAGAGTCCCGAAGACTGAATTTCCATTTTGGGAAAAGGGTCATGGTCGTGTTGGAGGCCATGGGGAAGTTGAAGGACCTATGGATCAATGATGAGGTTTCGATAGGGATCCAAAAGAGCTTCTTTGGCTCAGGAAAGATTTGAAATGATCCTGTGAGTGGATCACGGCTTGAGGGTCGGGGGTCTATACTAGTGTGGTATCAGAGCTTGATCTCGTCTATAGATTTCAGGCGAAGGAGCCAGAGGAAAATGATGACTTTGATACACATCAAGTGGTATCAGAGCTTGAATCTATTTGTATATTGCAGGAAGAGGAAGCGAGAGGAGAAAGAGTACTATGATACACATCAGTTTGGTATTAGAGGAAGGCAGAGTATTGAGACTCTGTGGTGATTGCTTGCAGGTACACAAAAGTCAAGAAGACAGTCAAGAGGATTGTAGGGGATGCTGGAAGCACTCAGAGTTGTAGAGTGACAGTAGCAGGTTTTCCAGGAGGGCAGATAGAAGGCAGGAAAATGGCTACTAAAGGCCATAGATGAGATGGAAAGAAGATCCATCAGTAGCCAAGAAAAGATGAGATGGATAAAGAGATCATCAAGATCAGAGCGAGAATGGAGGAACTTGCATTGCATATGTAGTAGGATACAAGATCACATTGGGTGTATGAATGGCCCATGAGGATGAAGGTAAAATGGCGAGTCAAGGAGATGTTGACCAGAAGACAGCAGAGGTTGTTGAAAGTGTGGCTGAGGCATGCTGAAAGCCTCAAAGATGAAGAGGATATGGTTTATGTATGTGAGCCAGAAGATGGGAGAAATCTCAGTGATGAGGATGAACTGAGATCACTAGAAGATCTCAGAGACTGCCAAGAGGGCAGAACAAAAATTTCCAATTGCCAGGTGGGCAATGAGATGAGATCGATGCGGGATCTCATAGACTGTCAGGAGGACAGTAGGGAAATTTCAGATTGCCAAGTGGGAAATGAGTTGAGATCGCTGCAGGATATCATAGACTGCCATGGGGGTATCAAAGAACTCCCCTACTGCCAGGAGAGAAAGGGAGAGAAGATGAGCTCAGATATGAGTTCAAATCAACAAGGAAAGCTGATAGAGGAAGATTGGAAGAGCATTCTGATGATTGGAGGAATTCAGATATTCCTACCATTGAGCCCAGTTGAGGCAAGATTCTATGTTGTAGATGCAGCAACAGGGGAAAGATAGCTAGCTGTGACTGTCGAAGAAATGGAGCATACATCAGAGGATGCCCAAGCAGAGGAAGATGAGCATTTCGAGGAATGGCTCAACATTTTCAGCCAGGAAGCTGAGAAGACTGCAACATTGGAGCTTGCAGTAGAAAAAGAAGAAGAGACAGACAACATGAGCTTTGTTGATCTGTGTGAGAAGATTAAAACCCTGGAGAGAAGGGTGATAGTGCAGAGAATGCACATCCAACAAGTCAAGTTGGAAGTAGATGCAGGAGGAGCATACCAGCCCAAGGAGCAGCTAGGAGAGGTTGGACTTGAGCCAACACAAAGATATATGGCAGCAACAGAGTTGTCAAAGGGAAAATCTGAGCAGTAGCTCAGTGATAGGACTACGAAGTTAAACTTTGTAGCAGGGTGGACACTTAGTTCCATAGAGGATGAAAAGGATGACATGGGATACCATGATGATCTTCCCATTTGCAGAGAAGAAATGCAGCCGAGGAGATTGCATACACAGAGCCAACCATGGGAGCAGTTGGATGAGGAGATAGAGCAAGTTAGAAGGTTCATGTTGAAGTCAACATAGGAGACTACCAACAGAGAAAGGCTGAGCAGAAGGGAGACAGCAGTAGCAGTAGAGCAGCAGAAGCAATAACAACAGCAACAACAGAGCAGTGGAGCAGATGAACTGCTCCAGAGGACTGTTTGGGATCTAGGAGGATTTCAACAGCGACGCTAGGGAGCTCATGAGAAAGAGCTCATGAATTTTTTGCAGCAAAGGAGTATGATGCAAGAGAATCTCTCCCAAGCCAGCCATGCACCATCCAGCTAGCCAACATAGCGTGCATTCAACGAAGGAGGAGAGGCACAACCCTCTCGTTTCAAATCTTGAATTTGAAATCAATGTAATTAATGTTTTGTAAGGCCGTGGAGCCATAAATATATGCCTTTGAGTAGGCTTTATTTAAATAAGGCCTTTAATGGTTGTAAGGCTGGGATCTAGCTCCGATATGGACTAGAAAACCATTTAATTGTGAATTCAATGTAATTGAATGAGATTAGGTGAGATGGAGGGAAGAGCTCGAAGAGCCCCCTCATGTAAAATATCTTTCAATCATGTTTAGAGTTAGAGTAGAGATATAGGAGAGATCTGCAAGAGTTAGAGGAGAGGAGAGAAGGAGTCGAGACGCTGTCAAAGTCTGAGCTCAAGAACACCTTGTAAAGGAGGCATTTCATATTAATATAAAGACTAGATTTCCTGCATGAGTTTTTGTGTGTCTTTATGTGTTTATGAATGTCTTTGTGTGTTCTTTATATGATGTAGAAGTGCATTTGCAGGGAAATATAGGTTCTGCTATCTGTGGGTTCTTTGATTTTAGGTTTGGGGTTCTTTGAGGCTTCATGCCAAGAGGGTGTGACAAAACGCTGAGGGTTCTATCAGCCAGTGCATAGATGCGCTCCTGAATTCTACGAAATTTGGGCATGGACGTGCCAGGAGGGCGCACCAACTGAAGTCATTGGCTCAAGGAGGAAACCTCAAGGTTGTTGAACACCTTGGAGGAGGGACTATGCAGAGGAGGACATAGCAGAAGACAAAATCACTGAGGGGTTCTGTAGATCTCTTCCAGGAGGGAATCGAGCAGGTGCAGATTGTGCATAGGAGAAATCTACTATGAGTTCAAAGGGAAAACAAAATCACTGAGGATTCTATAGAGATCTTCCAGGAAGACATCGAGCAGGTGCATGTGTGCACAAAGAGAACTCCTTTGAGTTCTAGAATAGAGAGTGTCCAAGGAGGAGACCTTCTTAGGGTTACTGAACACCCTATAGGCTCAGCAAAGAGTGCTTGAGTAGGAAGAGGCCAAGAGGGCACTTCCATCCCTTCAAGGAGAAAAAAAAAAGGGTTAAATCCCTTAGAGTTCTGAGCAACAGAGAAGCTCAGGACAGATAGCACCTTCGTGTGTTCAGGGACCCTCCAAGGAGTGCAGAGGTCAAAGAATCCTTTAAGGATTCAAAGAGGACAAATATTAGGAGGAGCAGTGCTTTCATGCACAGGCCCATAGCTGTAAGGAGGAGAAGAAAAGCTAGGAAAACCCTTTGGAGGGTTTGAGTTCAAGGAAGCTTAGGAGGGTCAATGAGTTCAAAAACACTGTATGAAACTGAAGTTGCAAGCTTCATAGTAGAAAGCAAAGGCTGAGGCCTTTGATAATTGGAAAATCTTCCAAGGCAGGAAGAAGAGCGCACAAGGGAGAAGCTACAACTACTATCAGATTCCACATAGATCGTCGACAGTCGTCATATCTAGGAGAAGGTGCGCATGAGTTAATCTCACATATGAGCTGAGTGGAGGCTCGTCAAAGTCTTGAAACGACAGAGGCATTGGGATTTCAGAGTTTGGGGATCAGAGTGTATAGGGGTCGTGGAATTGTTGCATCGCAATCTCCCGATCCACGACGTCCCAAAAAGATCAAGACCATCCATCGTTGAAGAGGACGTGTGGCAGTAATCTGAGGACCCATCAAGGTTTCAGATATTGGGAGACATAGAGGTAGGAGTTCAAGAGAGAGGAAGTCTCAACTCACGAAGTCCTAAATACATCAGAGCCATCCATCTGTGGAGGACACATGTCACAAGATGCTCATATTTCAGGGATTCAGGCATTGAGGGGCGGAACGGAGGAGTCTTTCGACTTCACAACTTGTGAAGTCTCGAAGTGATCAGGGTTGTCCATCTGTGGAGGACGTGTGGCAGTGATTGGGGAGCTACCGAGAGTTCAGATACCAGGATTTCAAAGGAATATGGATCAATTCCATTGGGGTCAAAGTCTTGAAACACCGAGAGTATCGGGACCATCCTACAGGAGGACATGCGGCGACGATCGAGGCATCGGGAAAATCCCTGAAAGGATTATACCAGATTTTGGCATATCAGGATTCAGGATTTCAAAATTCCTAAAGACAAGAAGTCTGGCTCTTGGAGATGAAAACCCCGAAGTCGTGAAATGTGACGTAGTGAGGAGTGGGGTTGTAGTCACACCTATTATCAGGATTTCGGGGATCGGCATTTCGGCCATTCCGAAGACAGAATCGAGATGCTTGGCGTTAGAAGTCCCGAATTCGTGAAGCGACGCACCTTTGAAGGTAGGTTGTGGTCACGAGGAAGGTGGTCATGTGGATCACGTTTTGGCCAGGGGATAACCACCAATTCAACATATCGGCATTTTGAGTGTCAAGAAATCGAAGAGTCAAGGAAACTTGACATCAGGACTCGTGGAGCCCCGAAGACTGAATTTCCATTTTGGGAAAAGGGTCGCGGTCATGTTGGAGGCCATGGGAAAGTTGAAGGACCCGTCGATCAATGATAGACAGTGGGATTGGTCTGCATTAAGAAGAAAAAGGAACTGTATCATTGTTGACAATTTTTTTTATCATATGCGTAATTTTAACAAAATGGTCGCTTGCACATTTTGTAGAATTAAGGGGCTTAAACACATCAACGCATGATATGTATTGAGGAAACGGAAGAAGGTGAGGGAGCCTCCACTCAGGATAAGGAGGATGAAGGCCAGAATACCAGATTTAGTAATGCAAAGATAGAGTCCAATGGACACAAGGGAAAAGGAGAGCAGGAAACGTTAATAGAAATGGTAAGAAGCCTGAAGATGGAAGTGCAGAGCTACAAAGCATAAAATGAGAGACTGATGAGAGAGAAAAGTTAGATAAATTCTCGAGTGTTTCAGAGCTTAAAATAGATGCAGAGACAAATGAAGAAGGGATCAAACTCAAGACAAGAGGAAGAAGGCAGGTGCCATGAAAGAAGGGATGATCGTGGAAGATCTAGTTATTACATAAGTGCTAGCAGATCTCATGGACACCAATCACCTCCTTAATCAGAAAGAAAGTTTTATGCATTGGAAGATATCGTAAGTAGTCCAGAGGTGTCTCATGTCAGACACCAAAGAAGGAAACAAGAGGTAGATAGTTTGAAAGGAGAGATGAGGAAGCTCAAGACACCTTCCTTTGATGGTGAAAGAGAAAGGTAAGATGATGTTGAAGCATGGTTTCTTGGGCTTAGGAGATATTTTCAGTTGCATAACTATTCCTCGAACCTGGAAGCCAGGATTGCACCTACCATTTACATGGGAAAGATGCAATGTGGTGGGACCAACTGAAGCAAGTGGAACATGTTAATGAAAGTAGGATCACTTGGAAGAAGTTCAATAAGTACTTCAATAAGGAGTACCTATCAGATCATTTCTATGACAAGAAAATGTAGGAGTTCTTTGAACTCAGGTTGGGAAGAATGACTATGGCAGAGTACTAGAATAAGTTCTTGGGATTGATAAAATATGCCAGGTTCATTGGTGATGAGAAAGTGAAAATACAGATATTTCTAAGTGGAATTCCATCCTTTTATAAGGAAAATATCAAGTACGATGAGCCCAAGACCTTGACTGAGTTCATTAGGAAGGATAAATACCTGTATGAGCAAGGCTGGGGAAGAGAATCCATGCAAAAATATTGGAAGGACAAGAAGAATGAGAATTTCAATCAGAGGAGGAAAGGATTCAAACCCCCCTTCAATAGGAATGAGCCTAATAGAAATCATCAAGATCAATATGCTAAGGGGGATTCCAAGAAGGAAGATTCCTTGGGAAAAAGGGGAAGACCACTAATCCAATGTTGGGGATGCAAGGAAGATCACTTGTACAAGGATTGCCCACATAGAAAGGATAGAGTGAAGATTGTGCACAACATCCAAGAGGCTACACCAGTCGAATATATGGGAAGAATCTATGGATCTTTAAACGATCGACAAGAAGAGTACCAGTCAAATATGATCGAGGTGGAAGGTAAGATAAAAAATCATCTTGTTTCTATTTTGATTGATTTAGGAGCAAGTCATTATTACAATGATCCTAAGATAGTGGATAGATTACATTTGGAGAAAAGTAAACTTGGAAAAGCAAGTTTGGTTCAGTTAGCCACTGGAACCACAAGAAGAATCCATGATATGGTAAGAAGTTGTTCCATAAGTCTTAATGGCATGAATACTAGTATTGATCTAAATATCATACCATTGGGGTCTTATGATATTTTTATTGGAATGGATTGGTTGGAAAAGCATCATGTTGTCCTAGATTGTCATAAGAAGACATTTACATGTCTTGATGGAATTGGAAAACAGAGCACTGTGAAAGGAGTTCCAAGACCCATCTCTATAAGGGAGATTTCATCCTTATAACTAAAAATATTTTTTAGGAAAGGATTTCAATTGTATGTAGCTCATGTGGAAGAGACAGAAAATACAAAGGGGCCAAGCCTTGAAGATTTCTCAGTACTACAAGAATTTGAAGATTTATTCCAAGAAATACCTAGATTTCCACCAAGAAGGGAGATAGATTTCTCAATTGATTTAGTGCCAGGAGTTTCCCCAATGTCAAAAACACCTTACCAAATGAGCACACTAGATTTAAAAGAATTACAAATGCAGTTGGAGGAATTGTTGAAGAAAGGGTACATATGTCCAAGTGTTTCACCTTGGGGAGCACTAGTACTTTTTGTCAAAAAGAAAGATGGAACCTTGAGGCTGTGTATTGACTTTTGAAAACTGAACAAGTATACTATAAATAACAAGTATCCTCTACCCCTAATTGATGACCTCTTTTATCATCTAAGAGGAGGAAATCTATTTTCAAAGATTGACTTGAGGGCAGGATACCATCAGGTAAGAATCAAGGAAGAAGACATTCATAAGACATCCTTTAGGACCAGGTATGGGCATTATGAATTTGTAGTGGTGCCATTTGGATTGACCAATGCACCAGTTGTCTTCATGTGCTTAATGAATGACATATTTAGAAAGTATTTAGATAAGTTTGTCATAGTATTCCTGGATGACATACTTATCTATTCTAAGTCTGAAGAGGAGCATGAACATCACTCAAGACTGGTATTGAAAGTACTAAGAGAACATCAGTTGTATGCCAAGTTGAGTAAGTGTTATTTTTATCAAAAACAGATCCATTACTTGGGACACATTATTTCATAGCAAGGCATAGCAGTAGATCCAAAGAAGATCGAAGCCATTATAGGATGGCCAACACCCATAAATGTGTCTGACGTCATATATTTTATGGGATTAGTTGGCTACTACAAAAGGTTCATAGTAGGTTTCTCTAAGATTGATCATCCCATCACTTCTTTGCAAAATAAGGGAACTAAATTTGAATGGACAGTCAAGTGTGAAAATAATTTTAATATGTTGAAGAAATTACTTACTAGTGCACCTGTGTTAAATATTGCTGATCCAAATGAAAGTTTTGTGGTATGTACATACACATGTAAGGAAGGACTCGGGGGAGTCCTCACGAAAAATGGACATGTCATTGGATATGAGTCAATAAATATTAAGGAACATGAGAGGAACTATGCCACCCATGACTTGTAACTTGTTTCCATTGTTCATGCATTGAGTATTTGGAGGCATTATCTCATGGGGAAGAAATTTGAATTAAGGATAGACCACATTGGCCTGGAGTATCTTTTTGAACAACCAACCTTGAATGCTAGGAAAACAAGATGGCTGGAATTTTTAAGTGAATATGACTTCAATATCAAGCATATCAAAGGAAAGGAGAATAAATTTGTCAATGCACTTAGTAGAAGATTGCATCTCATGCACGATAATGCTGTCAGCATGCATCAGTCAGACTTGAAGAGCACAATTTTAGAAGGTCTTATTATAGATCAGCATTACCTACTGGTAAAGGAAAACTTACAGCAAGGAGATGTACAACAAAAAATAAAGGAGTATGAGATAAATGAAGACGGATTACTCGTACATAAAAATAGAATCTATGTTCGTAGTTCCGGAGAACTAAGAAATTTTGTACTGAAGGAAATGCATGATGTTTCTTATGTTGGACATCTCGATGTTGATGGTTCCTAAATCCATGATTAAACAGTAGGAAACAAACCCACTACCGAGGCCCAATTAGACTTTGCAACGTTTAATGGTGGAATGGTTCTCCAAATCTTGTGATCCAGCCAATTTATCAATGGGATTTATGTTTTCTTATGAAGGCTCTTCCTTCAGTTTAGACTATCTCTTTTTGTATTTTCTCTTGGGTGAGATCGATATGATATGTAAGATGGCATAAACCAAATTGGTGACAAATAGGATTAAATTCTAACTACTAGGGAAGAGGCTGAACTTAGGATAACCCGCTGCTCAAGCATGCAGACAATGATTCTATACCACAGGCCTAGTACTAATACATTAACCTCATGAGCATCCAATTATTGTCTAAGAAACTAATTATCAGAAAGAAAACACATATGAAAATAAGATAATGGAAAGAAAAATAATTCATTTACCATAATCATTCATTACATGTTAACACAACGATTCGTCTTCATCATTTAAAGTAAAGAACAACAAAATATTGCAGTAGATAACTTGACAATAGATTAAATAGCTCTTACTCATTACAACATCATTCATGAAACGAGATGGGAAATAGTTCTTCTCCACGTCCAATCACATTCATAGAAGCTTCAAAATAATTCTTAACAACCAAAAAGAAAGAGTTCTTACAAAAACCATCGACCTTTAACTAATTGGCCGATGTCTTTATTTATAATGTAAAGTTTAACTGAAATTAATGACTAAGTCCAGTTTAAGCAAAATAAAATTCATCACGTTGTGTCCTATACTAACAATTTCTTTAATAGTCAGCCCGAGATATCTCTTGAAAAGGGTAATTTCTCTCATACTCGGACCAACTGATAAAAAACTCTTCACAAGTTTGGGTCCCATGGAAATTTGTGTTGTTCCATCAGAGCCACATGTATTCCTCTGATGTCCATCACATGCATCCAGTACTTCACTAGACAAGAGTTCAACTATTGTAGCACGGTTCGAGCTCTGATTGGATGCTTTGCAAATCCTTCCACTTGCCTTGGCCTCATGTCGATCATCTTTGCGAGCTCTTCAGTCCATAGAGAATCTTGTTTGGCATGCAACTCGGCTATGTCGCTTAGGTCGACGAAGTTGTTAGGGTTTCCAAACTCGGGAAGTCTGATATCCTTCATTACTTTATTAATTGTATCCCATTGCTTATTGAATATGATCCACTGCTCTTGGACTTCTTGGTGTGGGTCCCGAGACATCTTAGACTAGTACTTGGTTGATCGCTTCATGCGATTAATACTACTTTTGCCTACCATTTGAATGCCATGTTCTTCTTTGTCTCAGACCTACTGGACTGCACCAATGTACTCAAGTCTTTCTACTTGTTGTTGTTCCCTTTCATACCATCACTCTATATCATTGCATGTTGTGAGTGCCATGAGAGTTTCCTCTTGGAACTCAACTATTTTTGCAGTTAAGAGGTGTCTTTCTTTCTTGAAATCCCTGTAAACTTCTTCGAACTCACCTTTCAGATACACAACGGTCTGCGTGGTGCCTTTATAGTATTCGACCAGATGACGAAATTTTTCTATCTCCTTTATGATGGAGGCTAGCTCCTTTTCATCCATTTTGGCCCTGTCCAGGGTGGCCTCTGAGATTTCCTTCCCCACACCGATAAGTTCAGTCATCCAGGCATCTACTGTGTTTATCAAGTTCTCCTCTGTGGTAACAAAGAAAAAGTGATCCAATGTGATATTTCTTTTCTTTGTAGTCCTTTGAACAATGGCCTTTCTCTTTTGGCCTTTCTCTTTCGATCATAGGAGATCACATAGATATCTGCTACCTCATATACTGGCTCAGATATCTACTGATCTCCCCATGTGAGTATGTTTCTGAGGCTACTGATGGTGTATACTTGTTCAAGATCAGGCTCTTGAACTTCCTCGTTGTGCCTTGAAGGCCCGGCCTCTACCTGTCGTTGATCGAGGCTCTGAGTATTGAGAAAAATAGCGATGTCAGGCACAAACTTGTTACTTACTTTCTTGTTGGCCGCAGAACCGTTGATTTCCTTTCGTGGGGATTCTTTCTTTGGCTCATCCAATTCAGGATTGTCCTTCAGATCTGCTTCAGTTTCCAATGTGTCAGGTTCCTTTATTTCGAGGCCACTTTCAGCTTCTGTTTCCTTTTGCGGGACCTCCTTTGTTTTCACTTCGATATTAGGGGAAGAAGTCTTCTCAGGTCCTTTTTCCTCTTGCACATGCACAGGGTTTTCATTAGATGACTCTGGGCTATCATCATCACTATATATAGTTATAATCTTGCTCAAAGGATTAGGCACACATGTTTCTACCGACACCCAGCCTGTCTCTAGTTGAGTCGTCTCTCCTACTGGTGAATTAACCGATGATGTTGTAGATTCAGGGTCGTCTGACCTATTGGTGTTATGAAGGTTTGTGAAATTGGGGCCGCTTGGCTCTGTCGGGATTCCTTCTGGGCTATTTTTAAGAACCAAACATCAATATAGCATAGAAAAACCTCAAGAAAAGTACTCAACGCCTTGAAAAAGAGATAATATCAGATAATAAGCCTCTTCGAGGGGGAAACCTCCTTTTACCCCACTTAAATGTTCAAGTACAAGATGA
>ML863671.1:10290-22871 GCA_009831015.1 Picea engelmannii | reverse complement strand
GTTGTTCTCAACAAACTTAATGACTTCAAATTCCTCTGCAGTCGATGCTCCATGAATATTCATAGGTATATTAGTAACTCTTCCACATAAAGTGATCATCTTACCCTTAAACAAGCCTATCCTTCCCAATGAAGGTACCATAGTAGGCTTTCCCAAAGTTTCCCAAGTGTCTTCTATCATAATATTCACTTGTGTTTCTTCATCCAATACACAGTCTATGTCGAAGTCTTATATTCTTTCACTTATGTGTTGTTTTACTTTTAGGATCTCTGATAAACTGACATCTTTGTGATCATTCATTGTTTCTTTCAACTATAATAACATAATCTGGGCTTTCTCTGATTCTTTCTCTTTCTGATTCTCTAACATTCTCTTAGTCTCTTCACTTCCTTCTTAGTTTTCTTGTCTCGTGTTCATTCTTTCAACTTTAGCAATCATCCTTGGACAATCCTCAACCTCATAACCAATAATTTTACAACAAAGACAAATAGGACCTGTACCAGGGCATTCCTTAGTAAGATGTTTTGGTCTTCTGAATATACAACATAGTGTCAATCCTCTCTTTCTCTTGTATGTTCCCCAACCTCTCTTGTATTGCACACTAGGATCACAGTGTTGGACCTGTAATCTGCAAAAAATATTTCTAGGTTCCTGCATCCACTTATTAGTTCAAAAATTATTTCTCTGCATAGGAATAACATATCTTTCTTCAATTCCATTAAATGTATTTAGATCAACTCTTTCTTCCAACTGTTCCCTAGCTTTTATACTCGGACAAAATCTATTAAAAATACCTAAATTCATGCTTTCGAAACCAAAAATTTCACTTACCTTACTCTTATCAAAGCACAAAGCTTTACCTATTTTAAGATCTTACCTCTTTTCTTTAGATCAGATTCCTCTCTTAGCGCAGAGCTTCGCAAGTCAAGTAGAGTATTGTGCACTACAACAATAGATCCACACATAGAGCTTCTCTTTTCTTTTATTTCAGTTCCCAGCAATCACAGTTTCAGGTCCCGACAACAGAACCACTTGTTGGCATAGGGGAATACCCAGGGTTCAATGCTTCAACAACACACCAACAAAACCCTAACTACTGGCCCTTTCGACAACACCTGTGAAGAAGGCTAAGTCTCACCTGAGGTAGAGGCAGGGGGGGTTACAGGACGGAGGTGTTTGTAACCAAGCTGGGACATAGATATGTGATAACAACACTTCAAAGAGTATTCTAGTACACTTAGAAGATGATATACGTTAGTTCATTAGCTTCATTAACATCACATAACAAACCCTAAGATAGATCGGCACAGTCACAATAAATATTAAGCACTTTTATCGTTTAGCACATAGCACTGAGTTAGATCTAACATTCATTCATTCTTAACACAACTAAAACACTAAGCATCAACGAATCTATCTAACATACATAATACTCAAAGCATTGAGCAGATTCATAACATAACCAACAAAGCACAAAGAAAACCAAAGACACAAGATATACGTGGTCCACCCTAGTGTGGGGCTATGTCCACCAACTGCTTCATCTTCTTTATTCTTCTTCAATATCTTGCATTCATCTGTTCCTGTGCACTAAGCCATAGAGCCGAGCTTCGCACCATACAGGACATCTATGCACCAGATCCTCCTTCCCAAAATTAGGTCAAGGCACAGAGCCAACTTCTCTACCGAGCACAGATCCTTACATACACATTTTGTTACACAAAGAAACTCAAACAACTTGCAGTTAGCTACCAAGACTTCTCTTCTTGTCTCTATATCCTTCTACCATACATTCTTATCTATTTATACTTTTACAATTCCTTACAAAAAGGCCTAATCATGGGTTAAACCATGGGCCGACATCCCACAACCCATTACAAAAACCCTAAGAATCCCTTACTGGGTCCACAAAGCCCACAAAACAAGTGATATCTATGATCTCAGCTCCACCTGGGTGCTCCATCTTCGACCATCGCGTTGAAGTACAAAAGGTGGTCAAACCTGACCAATGTTTGCATAAAACTTGGTTGAGGGCCAACACAGACCTGAACTCCTGCTTGTTATGTTGTTTGAAATTTTTCTCGATTTTGACAGCATATCAGTAAGCAATTCCAAACGAAGAGATGTCCAGAAACTCCATTTCAGTTTGGATGTACATATGCAGAGCCCCATGGTATTTTAGGACTAGATTTTGCTCTGAGTATTTTATACCCAGCTTTGTGCACAAGGTATGGAAATTATTGGTTAACTTCGACACTGTTTATCCCCTCTCTTAGCACAGTGTGGTCCATCTCATGTATTGGTCATCATAACTTCCAAGAGGATAATATTGTTCCTTGAGGGAATACAAAAAAACCTCTGAAGTGGGTCTTGGCCAAAAAATTACAGACTCATCCTCAACATGTTTCTCATAGTAATTATCCCACCAATATTTGACATGGGGAAGAGCCTTAAGGAGCGTGAAGGTGATATTTTCAATGTTGGAAACATTGTGCACATAGAAATAACCCTCTATCATATTTAACCATTTTTCCAAAGCATCGACATCTATATGGCCTTCAAATAAAGGAATATCAAATTTAAATTGTACCTTGAATGGCAGTGCAACTCCAAAGTGACTGTTGGTTGAAGGTTCCTCCGTTTTTTTCAACAACTGTAGAAGGATCTGGGCGAAATTATCCATCATTTTGTTCCTCTGTCACACGAGAGTTTCCTTGAGCAACAGTTTGAAAGGATAACCTTTCCCATCATCCCTCTTTTCTTCTGCCATGGACAGTTTCTTGGGCATGCGAGAGAGGTTATCCTCAAGATAGAAAATCTCGAGACCCAACTCTCTATACCCTGACCTTGTCGAGGACATGCACTAAGAACGACAAAGAGAAGACTGCTCTGATACCACTAATATAGATTATTTGGGGAATGATATGAAGGAAGAAATATAGCAGAGATATAAAAAGGAAATACATAGTGATATGGAAAGGAACACAATAATACAGTAAATCTCAGATTTTATTAATGATTGTCTGAAATGCAAAAGACTATAAAATGAATAAACACACAAGCTATCTAGAATGGCGGTAGATTATCTCTGAAAAGAGATGTGACGGATATGCTCATTTGCAAGAAGTTGAGTACAATGAGGCTCCAAAGGCATTTTTAACATAAAACATAAATGAGAAAACCCTAAAAATACAAAACTCTAACCCCGTGAGATGAAACACCAAAAGGTTTGTGAGCCTCGATGGAGGTAGTTGATACATCAACTTCCTAAGGGCGTAATTTTTTCATACGATCTACGTTTGGGGTGCTCGAGGTGCTCGATACACCATTGGAAAGGTATAATCGAGGAGTACATATTTCTATCATCCTAAAATCTACCTTTGGTCACATACTAGGTGCTTCCGAGCCAAAAATATGTCGTTTAGGGCCTCAAAAGGGCCCCTGAAGTTTAGGACTCGAAACATTGTAAAACAAATGCTAAAATGGAAACTGATCTTTGAATTGGTGGAATAGGTGGGTGGCCACCGAGATCCACCTGGATCATCTATTGAGGAAATGGCGAAATAGCTTTGTGAAGGTTGTTGTGAGCACTCGTAGAGTAGCTGGGAGGATTTATGGTCAACTAGATGCACTGGAAACCTAGAGGAAAGTGGGAAGGCATGAGGGATTATGTGCAGTGAAGGGGGATCCCATTCCTTGGGTTGTGTAAGTTTTGGGAAACAAATTGGAACTTAGGTTTTGGGGCTGATGTGTGTGGAGAGTTGACAACAAGAAGGGCTAGATCTCCCTGTGGACTCATAGCCTCAGCTCCAGGGTGGCATGTTGTTGAGAGGAAATCAATGGCAGTGCCTATGGCTAGGAGCTTCATCCTTCGTATGCAACGGGTTGGTTAATTATTAACAGATAAGTGTTTATATGATGTTATTATATTATTTTGTTGTGTAAATGTTTTGTATGAATGTTGAGTATTTTTTTGTTGCTTGAATAGTTGCATCCATGGTTTTCTTTACATTGTTAGGTGCATTTAGAATATGGTATCAGTCAAATGATTAAATATGTGTTTGATTTGTAGCTAGTAAGCTACAGGAAACTATTTAGCAGAAATTTTTTAATTATTAAATGTGTTTTTCGCATGTAATATTCCTCAACGGGAGTTTGGGTACATTACAATATGGTATTAGAGATTCTATTTCAAACATTGGGCTTGTATGGGCCAAGAACCAGTGTGAAATGGGGAAATTTGTTGTTGCATATTTTGGTCTATGTGAATTTGGGAAAAATAGAGAAATGAGAGTGAAATCCCCAAATTCATGGACAAATTTCGAGTTTTAAATGCCTCGAGGTAGTTGAAGAGATGATATGAGGCGTGAATCTATAGTTTGCGGAGTTGAATTCGACCTGGAATGCCAAATTCATGTTTTAATGGTATTTGTAGTATTGGGAAGAGTTGAGTGAATAGACAACCGATATCATTTTTAATCTCAAGATCAACGACCAAGATTCGTTGTGATAAATTTAAAAAATTATAAAGTTTTGAAGTTTGACAAGGTTACTAGATCAAAGACCAAGATTTATTTTTTATGGTTGGGAAAATGAAACAAATCGATGGTCTAGATTCATTTCAGTCATTGGAAGGTTGGAGAAGAATCATCGGCCAAGATCATTATGAATGGAATATCGACAATCTTGATTCATCGAGGATTTTTTCCAAAATTTCTAAGTGTTGAAGTTCTCCAATAAAATTCATCAATGGTCGATGGTCGGATCAATAATTTTGGAGAAGAGTTTGGTTCGACCAAGATAAATATACAATATTCAATGGTTGATCATCAGTGATAGCAGAATTGGTGATAATTTACATGTGTCTGAAGGAAATCTCTGATTGTCGATGGTTGATGATTGGGCATCGATAGATTTATCGAGGTGTTTTATTTTTGTCCAAAAGAAATGGTTGATCGACCAATGGAGAAAAAGAGGATGATGATGTGTCATGTCGTGTTAGCATCCATGTGTCATGCCATGTCATCTAGAGTTCCATGTTATATCCATGTGTCATGCTATGTTATTCTCTACATGTCATGCCACGTAAGCATAGTTTCTACGTAAAACAAGAGATGGTCGATGGTCGATGGTTGGGGTTTGAAAATAGGTCAGGGATCGATGAGATTCATGGGAAACACTTGGTTTTCAAAGAGAAATAGCCGATGGTTGATGATCATGTGTCAAGGATATTGGTGGGAAATTTTGGTTTACAAAAATAAAACAACAATCGTTGATCGATGATGGAGCTCAAATCAACGGTCCAAATTGTTTTTATTTTCCAATCAACAATGGAAATTGATTTGGGGGTTTGGAAAAGATTAGTGGATCAACAAATAAGATTACACCCTATTTGAGATCGATGAATCTATTTAAAGGGATATTATAACAGTAAAACAATCATTTATCTATGAATTTTTCGGTATTTTGAAGGTCGTGAGCTTGTGGGGCGATTTTGAGTCCCTTAACGACATTTTTAGGCAATAAAAACCCACAAGAATAAAGTGTACCCCAATAAATTATGTCTCTACATCTTAAATAAAATATCTCGAGGAGATATTTCCAAGAATCCATTCGGTTCGCAAAACATAGCTCGCATGAGAATGTCACAGTTGAAATAATTAAGGGAAAATTTCAACATCGGTTTACTTTTAGAGGGCATAACTTCTCACTCGAAGGTTTGTTTGGGGCACATGAGTATTCTATGGAAATTTATTGAACCATATAAGATATCCATGGAACCATATTTGGAATCTAGGTACAAAAACTTGTACAGGAAGAGAAAGAATATAGTTGTAGGATACATGGCTAAAAATGTAAAACAATCAAAACTTTTGTGGGTCGTAACTAATAGTTTGGAACTCGATTAAGGGTGAAATTATGATAGATCATTAAAAAGGTAGTGATGGACATACCCAATTGAGATTCTTTCAAAATCCCAAAGGAATTGGTGTAGGGATGCATGAACAAGAATAAAATTGCTAAGAGAAAGTGTAAAGGGGAAAAGTTGTCATTTCCAAATCGTTGCACTCTTTTACTGAACCATTAGTTTGACAATCTAAGAGTTGTTTTGATTTCAGTGTTAGCAATATTATCTATCTCATGTAGAAAATTTTCCTTGGTCCCTAACATAATTACCCCTATAGGTGGAAAAAACTGGTGTTTAAGATTATTTTTCACTTGGGAGAAGGCTCACAAAAGAGGTAAATTAGAAATATTCAATTAGCAAGAATTATTTGAATTAAAATTAATCATTTAGACTAACTTATCATATTCAAAATTGTTATGTAAATAACAATGTTAAAATAACTGAGAGGAAAAGAAGTTGTCTACACGTTTTATATTTTTTATTTTTTGGGGGGAATATGACTATATAAATCAAGACGAAATTATAATTTTCTATTGTTTATATTGTATTTTTGAATTTATAAATAGATATAGTGTGCTGAAAAATACTTGGGATACTTGGAATATATAGATTTAGCCACTCAAATCTACAGGCCCAACAATTTGTCACCGAATTTTGAGTAAAAGTAAGTTGTAAATATCCCAAAAAAAACGAAAACATAGGAATTTTTAGACTACGGCTAAAATAAAATTACCATAAATAAATACAAACTAATATTTAATCATCATCCTCCAAGATGGTAAATGCAAGCTCGTATCTTCACATTGGACATAAGTTGTTATGGCAATCAAGCCACATGAAAATAAACTTTGAATGATAAAGATGTTTGCACGCCAATTGTTTTGTAGACTCTCCAATGGAAAACGTGTCATGACAAATTGGGCACATCACCTCATCCTCGTTTTCCTTTTCTTTGAAAATTATAACTTTTGGCAGTGTTGCATCCACTGTGGTTGCATGAGCATTGTGATTTTGTTCCTCTCCCTCTATTGTAGGAGCATTACCATTTAATTCCTCTTGAACCTCTTGCTCTGTATCATTATGGTTTGTTTCATCTTCCTATGTATCACTACTAATTACTTCATATTCCTCTATATTTCTACTAATTACCTGCTCTGTATCACTACTAGGTTCTTCTCATTCCTTTGTATCACTACTAGTTGTTAGAAAATCAGGATCACGGAGAAATAAAATAAAATAAATGCGGAAATAAAACACAGAATATACACAATACAATAGAGACACAGATATATGTGGTTCACCCAGTGTGGGCTACGTCCACCAGAGAAATTGTTAGGTCCTTCCTTTATTATTATCCAACAAATGAAGGGATACAACCTACAACACACCCGTTGTAACTTCCTTTTCTTTCTCTCACAGTCTCCTCTCTCTGAATACAATATTCACAATCATACCTAGCTGAAATACATTTCCCTCATAAAAGAGGGTTTCCTTCTAGGGAAAAAAACCCTAACATAACTTCTACCGTCAGATCTGTGACCTTCTAATGAATGGTCCATATTTACTATGAAATTACAATATACATTTACAAGACAATTTTTCCTTCGGGGGCCCGCTTGCCCCCGAACCCCACAAGAGGGGAAATCCCCCCCTGCACTCCCCCATGTGGAGGAGTGTACATTCTTCTGGGGTGTAAATTCTTCATGGGGTATAAACACAACTAAAAAAAGGGCCTCTAAATTAGGAAGATAATTAGGCTCCACAACAAACACTAGTTTCTTCCTCTGTATCACTATTGGCTACTTCCTCTTCCTCTATACCACTATCATTTACTTCCTCTTACTCATTTACTTCCGCTTCTTTTATAGGATTGTTTTTTACTGTGCCAATATGTATAATTTCATATTTGAAATTGAAGCTACACGTACATTCCTATAGATGTTGTTTGATCTGACACGAAATGAATTTGGAGTTCCATATAATTTGAGTTTGAGTTTGAGTGGAATAGCGAGAATATTGCATGAATCGAACAACAACAACATTTTCTAGAAATGTAAATGTGATGATATAGTCTTTAGACTCATCCAATTGACTTTCATTGATTCTCACACGATCTACCTTCTCACCCCAGCATCAGTCATCTAATTCATGTATATCAACATTCTCTGATAAATTCTTGAATGCTTGCATTCCATTAACAATCGTGTTGGACACCAAATGCTCATGTCCAGTATCATCTTCGATTTGGCACATGTGGTTTGTTGTTGAGATTTGTAAATATGGAGGAGGGATAATACCTACGCCTTCCATAGATCACATAATATTGAGAACCAATTGTCGGTCAAATTTCTTATTTCTACTGTTACTGGTTGCCTGACTGCTTTGAATTACCCCTTCCATTTCTAAATGACCCAAGTCAAATCAAATAAAATAGTACAGAAAATTTTAACTGCAACCAATTCAACTCAAATCAAATCAAATAATACAAAAAATTATAACTAATCTCAATCCGCTCTACCCTTAGTGCATTTGGTTCCAGGAAATGACGCAAGCAAGAAGAGGAAAGACCTAGAGAGTGGAAAATCAGTAGGACGTCGCATATGGAATTACCAAATGCTCATTCTTTTCTTTTATAAGAATAATCTATTTTTAAGGTCACGACCAAGCCAGACACCAAATTGGTGTATGAGACCCTCTTGTTTGTAGGACAAGGGATCCCCTACGCCCAACAATTTGACTGGTAAAGTCTACCGAGGTATACATACCCTAACCCTTTGGATTTGAATGTATGGTCTCTTATGAGGAAACACATGTTCCTAACCATTAGGCCCACATAAAAAAATAATTCACATATATTTATTTTTCAAAGCCGACAATGATGTATACTTTTTGGGGGGCTTTTCACTAGCCACTTATTTATTGAGTAGTAGTTATTTGAAGTAAATTAATGGGCTTTTAGATTCATTATTGGTAAAATAAATAATTAAATAAATATTAAATGATTATGTAGATGTAAAATATACAAAAAAATTTAGTATTAATTTTTTTGTATAGTTACATAATAATTTATTTTGATCATGAATTTGAAAATATATGGATGTAGGTAAATATAATTTAATGTACAATTTAGTTAAGGGTGGTCCATAAATTTGTATAACAATTTATATAAAATGATTTTTTTTTATTTTTTTTTTAAATCTAAAACAAGAAATAGAAGTGTTACTGGAAAAAATAGGCAAAATATGCACGAAATACACTATACATATGTCACTTTATAGAAACTTGAAGTTTATATGTTTACTATTCCGTTGTAGTAAAAGTAAAATTAAAATCGATTGAAAAAGATTAAGAAGATTCAAAATGGCTAAGTGTTTATTTATTTTTATGGTTGGCATTGTGCTTAACAACCCTTAAAGTCATGCTTAAAACTTGTTTTGAAAATCCTTACAAAGCTTTAGGATTGACTAAGGAAAAATCTTTTGAAGATCTTATAATGTGAAGTGGAGCCTATCTCCACACCCTATGTCTTTCACCCACGCTCCATATCTCGCATCATATACCATGCAGATCATAGTGAATGTGGTTGGAAAGGAAGGGAGTTAGAGGATGGTGACACCTTTCTGCTCTTCCTTTCACACAAGAAACCATGCAAAGACTTAATGAATTTAGGAGATGGCATGTGGGGTATTGGGGGAGTCGAAGGGAATAATACCTCTGCAACTTGCACTTTGCAATAGCATAAAAATACAAGGAAAAAGGTATAGAAAACAAGGATAACAACATGAGAAACACAATTGGTTGTATTGAAGTGGCTACCAGATGGCGTGGGACTCTGGGAACAAGGAAAAGGAGGTTCTTGGATAGAATTGGTGGAGAAAGGAGATGATCTATGTAGCATTCCAATGGGAGTGTGCATATGTATAAAGGATACATAATGGTTTGAGAAGGGGGAAAAAAAGGGAGTTGGTATTTTGAAGGAAAACTGGAGACTACAAGGTAAATCTAGATAGAGAACAAAATCCAAAGTGGATTGATTTGATGCCCAGAGTATTGAAGACACAATTAAAGGTGAAGACGATTGTCAAGGAAAAAATATATATTTCTATTTATTTTTCCTGGTGATCACCAATATGCAAAGAAATCTATAGATCCATTGCTAAAATTGGATTTTTTTTCCAATAGAGTCATTGTAATATGAATTTTTGTGAGATTAATTTAAATATGAACAAAACCATTTCATTGTTGATTTTCTCATTTGGGTTTCTAGAGTAAACTCTACATTATAATTATTATGCTTATGATTGATTTCTTTAGCATCATTTCCCACATTTAGAATGGTCTACAAGTTTATTACAAATCAGTTGTAGTACATGGTGAAATAAAAAATTGAGATAAGGAAAGAACACGAAGATAATGGTTGAAAACGTGGATATGGGGTACCCAAGAATGCACGCATGCAAGAAAATGCACACATTCCTAGGAACATGGATGCATTCTTTATTTCCCAGCTTTTTCATTCCCCAAAATTCCATAGAAGCTTCCAATTCAATGCTAGGTTGGAATTATTAGGAACGCATACACATTCTTAAGAACATGTGTAACATCCCTAGTTTTAATCCCCACAAATTATAATGTCATTGTATAAATTTTAATTAGTTTGTTGAGATTATGTGATGGGGTGAAGAGCCCGTACTGGTTTAATGTGGTCAGAGGCCAAATGGTATATTATGTACATTGAAATAATTAATAGAAATATTAATCGTTGGTTGTGATATGAGAGGGATGAAAATGATGGGTGGGGCTATGATTTCACAAGAGAGAGGGGTCCAAGGGGGGAATTATTCATGGGTTTAATCCAACCCACATTCCTTAAATTATTATCATTGTGTATAACCTTCTATTTGTTGTTGAGTGTTCCCAAATTCAATCATTTAACTCATGTAAGAAGGTGGGTGTGAGAAGTCACATCCCATATTTATTGGGGGAGCATGGGATAACATACAATTATATTTTGGGAAGAGTGAGAGTCAAGAAAAGAAAGAGGGAAGAAGGAAATTTGTATGCAGAATAGGGACAAGTTTGACATATAGTTTTTGGACAATAAGGGAGGAGTCGAGTGCTGGAGAGAGCACCAGTCATTTTGTGCTTGAAGGAAGCAATTGTTTGGTTGTGTTTTATGTTGAGAGAGAGGTCTATGTGCCTGTAAATTGGGTTGTGGGCCTATATAGCATTTTTCTTTTGAGGAAATGGCTCAAGATATTTGTGAAGGTTGTTGTGAGCACTCCTAGATTAACTATGAGGATTTTTGGTTAGCCAGATAAATTGGAACCCAAGAGGGAAGTGGGAAGGCATGAGGGACTGTGTGCAATGAAGGGGGATCCCATTCCTTGGGTTGTGTAGGTTGTGGGAAACCGATTTGGAACCTGGGTTTTGGGGCTAATGTGTGTGGAGAGTGGACAACCAGAAGGGTCGGATCTCCTTTTTAACCCGTAGCATTAGCTTCAGGGTGGTCTGTTGTTGAGAGGAAATGAATGGCAGTGGCTATGTCTCGAAGGTTCATCCTTTGTATGTAATGAGTTGGTTAATTATTAACATATAAGTGTTTCTATGATGTTCTTATGCTATTACGTTGTGTAAATGTTTTATATGAATGTTGGGTATTTTTTTTTCTTGAACAGTTGCATTCATGGTTTTCTTTACACGGTTAGATGCATTTAAAATATGATATCAGTGAAATGATTAAATCTGTGTGTGATTTGTAGCTAGTAAGATATAGGAAACTATTTAGCAGAAATATTTTAATTATTAAATGTGTTTTTCTCATGTAATGTTCCTCAGTTGGAGGTTGGGTATGTTACAATATGGTATTAGAGCTTTTGGTTCAAACATCGAGCTTGTTGTAAATTCTAACCTTGTACAATATCTACTACAAACTGATATTAAGAAAAGAACAGAAAAGATACAATGGCAAACACAAACATTACACAGAGATTTTTCACCTGGAAACCCAAATCGGGAAAACCAGCATATACTATATTGATACACATTGTTTACAATACAATATACATATAGGAGCCAGCGGCATACAAAACCCTAACCCAATGACCTGGATTAGTCCAAAACCCTAATTCCTTAACCGGAAATAGAAAACCATCGGCAAAAAACCATGTGCCGAAAAACCACCTAATATCATGTGGTCCCGAAAATATGTCGTCCTGGAAATATGTCGGCCCGAAACTGGCGAAAATATGTCGGCCAAAAAAAAATAATTCAGGGGCGCTGCCCCCGAACCCCTGCGCGGGGGGCTCCGCCCCCCTGCACCCCCCTGCGCACCCGGCGCAGGTGCTTAGACACTACTACTCGTGCAAAGAATATAACACATACCCAACATTCTCCCACTTGTTGTTTTCTTTGCACACAGGGTTACATAGTCAACAATGCCCATGGATCCTCTACACCAAGAGAACTTCTCAATGCTCACAGATTTTGTTAATGAATCTACAACATCCTTCAAAGTATCTGCCTTCATCAGTGATACTTTCTTTTCTTCAATCATGTCTCTCACAAAGTGATATTGAACATAAATGTGCTTTGTCTTTGAATGATAAGCAGGGTTCTTCGCCAAGAAAATTGCACTCTGACTGTCACACTCTATCCTTACAGCTTCTTGTAC
>ML863667.1:58681-72922 GCA_009831015.1 Picea engelmannii | reverse complement strand
TGGAAATGTAAGTGAGATTCAAAGGGAATGACTACATGCCACCTGAAGAGGTTGTGTTGATGTATGATGACCAAGTACCTGCACACATGAAAACCAAATACCCGACGTGAACAATATCTGAAGAGAATCAAATATATGAGCATGTATTTGATAATTTTTGAATATGTGCATGCATACCTAGTCAGGGTATGAAAAATGGCGTCCCAGGGTCTTAGGATGAGAAAATTCCCAGGGACTTTCATGATGTAGATGACGGGATGCTGATCCTGTGGCTAAATATGGATCGAGAAATAAACGCTCAAATCTCTCGGTGGGGGTGCTCTAGAGGCACCTTGAGTGGTGCTCTATGTATTTGATGTATTTTTGTATATAGGCTGGTGAGCCCATTTTGTACCGAGGTGCTTCACTGGCCTGTGGATACTTGTATTTTTGTATGTAAACATTTGGATGGAACTGTGGACCTTTCGATATATACATGAGTATACATTTTGAGATCTATGTGGTGTTTACATGTGTTTTGTTAATGTATTTATGATGTCTAATCTATATATGCTATGATAGGTTTTTGATATGTTTATGTATGTGTAGAGGTATCTTGATGTGATATATGCCAGTCTAACACAATATTAGCTAGGTTATCTGTAATTTGATTCAATTGTCGTGGAATATGTGTAAATGTAATGGAATAAAAATGTCGAGATAAAAGTATAACCTGCAGGCATTTGAGAAAGAGGCAAGGATCGCGTATCCGGTACACATTGTTGAGCTGGAGGACAACTAGTTGAGAGTCAAGGAAGATGCTAAGGTGAAAAATATGATGATGCTGGGCATCGGCCAGGAGGCCAATGACGAAAGTGTATTTGGCTTGGTTGTTGGTCACTGAACCCAAACATATGTCGCTTGAATGGAGCATTTCATGTGAGGGGGTGTAGAGAGCCCAAGCAGTTGAAGCGAGATTTTGTGTCCAATGGCTAGCGACGTTGGCATAACCGATGTGGTAGGCCGGTGGAAGAAGCATCTGTCAATAGCACAAATGATAGTTTAGATGTGAGGGATGGAAAAAAGATTAAAAACACTATAAAAAAAAGAACCTAAAGTAGAATGACTATGTTTAAGCATAAATTTCTTTAAGTATAACCCGTTAACGGGTTCTTTGAGAGAGAGGCCTTCGGGGGAGGCCATGATGTATGTGCCTTTGGTGAGGAAATGTTGGATAATGTATGGGCCATGCCATAGTGACTCAAATTTTCCATGGCCAAAGGTATCATGAGCGATATTGTAAGCCAGGACTAGGTTGCCTTCACGAAATGAATGAAGGTTGACATGTCGATCAAAGATATCCTTTGATCATTTTTTAGCTGCCTCATTGTTCTGTAATGAAGATCGACGATCTTCATCCAGAGACTCTAAGTTGAGCAAGCACTACTCCATTGGAGAAGTGTTGGGTAATATCTCAATTATGGTGCGTAGGGTGGGAATTTCGCACTCGATGGGAAGAGTGGCCTCAACCCCATGGACTAGATGAAATGGTGTGAAACCAGTAGCTATTTTCACAGCCGTATGATAATCCCATAGCACTAAAAATAACATATGATGACAATTGGTCTTATGTTTATTAACCGTGCACTGTAACATGGTCTTGAGGACCTTGTTAACTACTTTGAACTATCCATTAGACTGAGGGTAATATGGTGAGGCAATCTCATGAGAGAATCCTAATCGAGATGAGAGTTCGACGAAAATCTCATTCTCAAAGTGTTTCCCATGATTGGAAACAAGTTGGAGAGGTACTCCAAAGCGATATATGACGTGGTTAAATAAAAGATGCACTGCGGTGTCAACGGTGTCGTTGAAGGTGGGCATAGCTTCTTCCCATTTGGTGAAATAATCGACTATGACAAGAATGTATTTGTGACCATTGCTAGAAGGGGGATTACAAGTCATGAAGTCGATACCCCATTTACAAAAAGGGCCAGCAGTGATGACTGGATGAAGAAGAGAAGGTGGTGCTCGGGCTTTGTTGGCGTAAAGATGACATTGCTCACATCGTTTCATGGTGTTGTAACAAATATTGAAAATTTACAATATTACTTAGGCACTTTCGCCCAGACTATCTGCAGGAGTATCGACTGGAAATGCTATTTTCAGGTTCATCTTTATACACACCTCCAATCATGGAAATTCCTTCATCTCTACCCATTGGAGAACCTGATTCCATATCAATTAAAGAATTGTTGCACATCTCAGGATTACTGTCAATTGCAACTAAAGATTTCTTAGTTGAAAACTCACCATCTAGATTGGGTAAAAAATTGATTGATGAAAAGTTGCCATTCAACCCGGCCAAATAATCATCGACTGAGAATTATCCTTCCAGTTCAGACAAAGATGTTCTGGTTGGAGGTTTTTTCTCTCCAGAGGCTGATAATATAAAGTCCATCTCGGCTGAAAAAGAGAAATCCTATGCAATTGAAAAGTTCTCTGTCATTTCTGTTGAATAATTACTTCCTGCAAAAGTTGAAAAGACATCAGCTATTGAGAAGAGATCATGTGACTATACCGAAGGAAAATGGGTTCAGGACAACAGGAGGCCAATATATTCTGGCAAGATGTGTAAGCATTGGTTATCAGGAATGTGGGCATGCAAGTTGACCCTATGCCCTGATTTTCCTTATGAAAAATATCTATGGTAGCCTAATAACTATAACATGCCCGACTTTGAAGGGAAACACTTCCTTACAAGAATGCAGGACAAAAAACTTGCGTTTGTTGGGGATTCGTCAGGAAGGAAATAGTTCCAGTCTATTATCTGCCTCATTACAGGTGGAAAAGACAGTCCAGATATTCAATATGGTGGAAGGATTCAGGTTTATCTCAAATGCACTTCACTCAGCATTGTCCTATGGAATATTGCACCATGGCCTCTTGTATTGTGATGGAGTCGAGCCATTCTGTATTCAGATTGGGTTTTACAAATTGTGTGAAATTGCTTCCTGTTTCGACGACATGTACGACACATATGGGACAATTTATGAGCTTGAACTCTTTACAGCAGAAATTAAGAGATGGAATCCATCGACTATACAGTGCCTTCCAGGATATATGAAAAGTGTTTACATGATGTTGTACCAAATCATTACTGAAATGGCACGAGAGACGGAGGAGACACCAGGCCGAGATACTCTTGACTATGCTCGAAAGGTTAGGGAAGCTATAATTTATGCTCATATGCAAGAAGCGAGGTGGATCACGAGTGGTGATATCCCAACCTTTGAGGAATACTTGAAGAACCACAAGGTTATTAGTGGTTTATATATAGAAATATTAGCCATCATTAGGCCTCCCCTTGCAGGAAATTGATATTCCATCCAGGTTCCATCAATTGGCCTCCTCCATCGGTCGAATAAGAGGGAACTCAAAGAAGAAGGAAATTCGGGGCCCTGCTACAAATGGATCTTTATCATATAAATCTCTTGATTACAATGGCAGTTGCTACTACCTTTGTCTCCCGCTCTCCATCTCCTACAACTGTCCCTCGTGGATCTGAAATTGCAGTAAAGAAATGCAGCACCTCCAATGTCTATTCAACTGACGAGTTTTGTCATTGGTGATGTGCTTGGGTTAAGCCCTTTCATGACTTTGCCACCGATTTCTGCATTAAAACTTAGTCCCAAAACAACTCCAAGCGATTGAAGAAACAAAGAAAAACTGAAGAAACGGAACATAAAAGACTTTCATCCGAGTATACAAAGAGAGACGATGAACGTAGAAGTTGGATATCCATGGTCATATCAGGGGAATGAACATCAATGGATCCCCCGATAGTATTGAAACCGCTAATCCTCAGTCAATATTTTCTAATGCTATTAGCGGTTGCAGCCATGATTATACTGAGCGTGGTACGAGAGGAATCGATGAGGTGATGGTGTTCGATCATCAAAATCTGTGGAAGAAGAGGATTTAGAAACGAAAGACAAGACTTGCTATTCAATTTTCCTGAGTGATTATAGGGAATCGAAGGAGGTGAGAGTGATGCCCGATTGCGGTCACATGTTCCACGCGTTCCTCTGCGTCCTATCTATAAATCCAGCAGGAAGTAAGAAGCAAATGAACGTGGACCGAGTAGAGAGCAACCTCCTGAGTACAAACATCAAATAAAACACCAACACATGCCGCATGCACGAAACACCACGAAGAGCACCAATCTCGTCATTTTGGGAGTTTGATCATCGTTTATCACATTACACTTCTTCCTATGAAAGTCCAAAAGTTGATTCATGGTTCCATCATTGCGTCGACGGGTGACAGTCGAGGAGATGGAACATATACTAGCAGAAGTTAATATACACATGATACCAACTTCTGGAGAGCTTTTTCCAATAAGAACCATGGTTGATGGAAGTGTTGCCAATACCATTCGAGGTTTGACAACAAGATTTGGAGTTTCTTGTAACAAAGCAGGGGCTTGCAGTGATAATGAATAAGGATAGATGTTCCTGACAAACATGAAGATGTCGGAGGTTAGTCTTCCACATTTAAGGATTAAAACAAAGATGATTGGACAACGTGCATGTTTGGTTGATGCCGAAGGCAATCGTATCATGCGTCCTTTCCTATCTGATGCAGTTAGACTCCAGGCCAGTGAGCTGAATGGTGATGATTTTAGAGAATCTCAGTGGGTTGTGTTGAATGGGTATGGATTCTATGGCCAAAAGTTGGTGAAGAAAGTTGTTAGTTTGGCAAAGTAAGATGGTGCATGTTTATCGATGGATTTGGCCTGTTTTGAGATGGTTCAGAACTTTAGATCACAACTGTTAGATTTATTAGAGTCTGGGAAAGTAGATATTTGTTTTGCAAATGATGAGAATTGATGTGGTGCGTGATCTTGGTGAGGAGGTCAGTCCAAAGAGCTGGCAGCAGGCTTACAACAAATTCAGATTTCCATGTAATATTTGTCGATTATTTCAGTCTCAGTGTCTGTGAGTTTGAATTCGTCGAGTAAGTTGAAAAAATATTGGTGGTGCAGAGGATTTCTAAGAAATATTCAAATATATCATTTTAAATCAAACAAAGTGAGATGTTGATAGTCTGCCAATGGCACTAGGTCAGGGCCTTTCCTATGAATTTTTGCATGGTGATATTTCATTGAATCAGCGAGAGAAGACTTTTGTTGGATTTTGTGAAGGGACACTTTAAAGAGTTGATTGCTACTGATGTAGTTATCCATGGTCTTGATATTCATAATATTGATCCATTTATTCATTATGAACTCCCGACAACTTCAGAGATTTTTGTGCATGGAGGCGGATCAAATATTGTTATAAACAGTTCAGAAATTAGGATTTTGTTTGTGCTTTTAAATTAGTTTGGATTATTGTTATGATTAGTTAAAGACGGTTGAAGTTAGTTCATTTTCAGTTATGCTATGATGCGGATTCAACCTCCTTGAGAGAGGGAATTTATATAGAGGTTCATTCATTGTAATTAGAGGGGGGAGCTTGGGGGGAAACCTCTTTGGCAGAGAGCTCCTTTTGGAACACAAAGTTATTTTGAAAGCCCAGAATGGAGTTAATACAGAGTGACATTTTTACTTGATATTGTGAGATCATCACAGTCAATTCTTTCACTATGTGCTCTTTTTTGTCATATTATCCATCTGTTCCTTTATCGACTGAGTTAAAATCTGTTTGGAATTCATTTTACATGCTCCTTACACACAGTTGATAAGTGTTCTATTTCGATGGTGACTGGTCAAAATTCACTCCAGATAAGTGCTCTGCATCTAGTTATCAGCCTTCAGTTTTTTTTATCCAAAGTTGTAGTGGAAATTCATCCTTGATAGATGCTTTCACTATGATGGCCTTTTCCTTTTCTTTTTCTGTCATTATATCATGATTATTTATAGCTGAAAGATAGACTTACTTTGCCTCATTTTCTGCAAGTAATGCGATCACCACTATGATCTCCTTTCTTCAGTTTTCACTTGACTCCATGCCCAATGGACTATTTCCCTGGTCCAACCCCCAACCTTATTAAAAATCTGGCCTTCTTACTATGATTATTGAATATTCCTGAGTAAAGAGCCCTTGTCTGTTGAGAGAACTATCTCTGAGTGTATTAGGTCAGAAGTACACTCAAAATCGATTTTCAGGGTTTGGCTTGATGCAACCCAAGTCAAGTTCTAGACAACAAATAAATTTTCTTTTTTAAAATGTGCTAAGGCTTGTCTCTATTACAGTCTAGAGTCAACTCTTGCGACAACACAAGGTGTGAATGCAATCGTGAAACAAGGTAGGCCAAAAGTAACCTGTGCGAATAATCTTCTGAGTAGTGGATATTCCCAAAAGATGGCCCCCGCATGCGTCGATGTGGCACTCATTCAAGACTCTACCATCCTCGTCAATTGTCAGGCATCAACAAAGAATGGTGTCGACTCCTTGTCGGTATAGGATGTCTCCGATGAGGAGGTAGAGGGGGTCCTGATGGAAAATATGATGATGATCATCTCATGAAAGGTGGTTAATAAAATTTTGAGTTTGGAGGTAGACATGGAGGTCACCGTACCAAGGATCATCCGAAGTGATGTAAAAGAGGTGTTCATCGGGAAAGTCGGTATTGATGGGGGCACTGGTGGTGTCAAAGGGGAGGGTCGTGACAAGTTCGGCGAGAACGAGGGATTTATTTCTCTTGGGTGTTGAGAATTCAAGATCGTACTCCTGAAGAATAATGATCCATCGAGCAAATTTGATGTTAATTTGTTGACGACTGAGCAAGTATTGCATAGGGTTGGAATCAACGACAACCTTAGTTGTGCAAAGTAGGATGTAGTGACGTCGTTTCTGGACTGCGAGGACGACTGTAAGAGCTAGTTTATATTTGTGTTTATAATTCAACGGTGGCATTGAGAGGTTTTTACTAATGTAATAAATGACTTGCTCACGATTGTCATCACCTAGCTGAACGAGAACTCCTGCTACTGAAACAGCTGATGCCGATACATAGAGGATATAATCGTGATTGTAGTCAGGTGCACTAATTAAAGGGGCGTTGGAGAGTGACACTTTAAGAACATCAAATGATTTTTGGGCATGTTCATCCCAGTGAAATGGGATGTCATGATGTAGTAAGCGAAGGAAACTGTGGGCGTGAATGGCGTAGTCTGGGACAAATCGTTGTAGAAAGTTAGCCTTGCCTTGTAGGCTCTGAAGTTGACATAAATTCCGGGGAGGTGGAATTTCGTTGATAGGTTGGACTTTGAGGGGGTCCATGGTAATACTGCTTTGGGAAACAATGAATCCGAGGACGCACCCCGTGGTGATGCAGAACACGCACTTGAGGGGATTCAAGTGGATGTTGTACTGATGACACCATTAGAAGATGATTCATAAATCATCGAGATGTTGGGTGTGTTTCTTGGATCGAGTTGTGAGGTCATCCAAGTATGCGAGGATGATATGAGCCAGATCATGAAAGATGTATGTCATAGCCCATTGGAAAGTTGCGCCAGCATTCTTTAAGCCAAAAGGCATGACACGATATGAAAAAGTACCCCAAGGGGTAGTGAATGTGGTTTTATACTGATCGGCTCAGTGAATTTGAATTTGATTATAACCAGAGAAACCATCCATGAAGGATAGAGCCTCGTGGCCTGTGCAGTCATCAATAATTTGATCGATGAAAGGCATTGGAAAGTTGTCTTTGGGACATGCGTGATTGAGATCACGAAAGTCTGTGCATATTCAGATAGTGCCCTGTTTTTTGTTAACGGGTATAGGGTTGGAAACCCATGATGTATAGGCAATGGGGTAGATGAATCCAACAGCGCGTAATTTGTCAATTTCAGCTTTGATGGCCGCTGCTTTGGATGGGTGTAGTGGTCATTGTTTTTGACGAACTGGTGTAATGTCGGATCAGGTGTTGATGCGATGTTCGACGATAAAGGGATCGAGGCCAGGCATTTCTGTGTATGACCAGGAAAAAATATCCTGATATTCCTAGAAGAGGGATTTATAGGTGGTGATTTCTTGAGGAGTGCAAGCAACTCCAATGGTCATTTCCTCGATGACGCCATTTTTTATGGAAATGTCGATTTTAATGGTCAGGGAAATGTTGGCCATGTTGCCTTCTTCAAAAGCATCAGAGGCAAGAATGCGGTTGTTGAACCAGTCGATAGGTCCTGATGGGATAAAATACTTGGTTTTGACCGCGTAGATGGGGTGTTGGTTAAGAGGCATGGAGGCTTCCTGTGGAAAGAAGAGTGCGTGGTGGTGTAGCACATGCCATGGGTATTACGGGTTGTTTATCTCTTCGAGTATTTCCTATTCATAGTGGAAGTGATGAGAATACAAGGGGTCATGAAGAGTGATATCGGTGACTATTGTCGTGTGGCTGCCCCCTGGTGATGAAGAAGCAGGGGGAATAACGCAAGGACATGGTGAGGGTTCGCTTGACATAAAAAAAATATTGAAGTACTGAGGAGTACCCGTGGTAGTTGGGTGTAAAATTTCCATAGGGGGATGAGCAGGAGAGTTGGGGGGGTTGGGGGGTGAATCCTCAGATAAGTCATCTAAGAACCATGGAGGTGTTGGAAGGGCCTTGGGTTTGGGAGAAATGACATGAAGAACCTCTAGTGATGAGGTAAGGTCAACTATCGACTCTGTGGGTCGTTGAAGCAGGGTCAATTGGCATTGCTTGTATTCAATTATCATCGGACACTGGTATGTAAAATTATCTAATGATTCACATAGAGAGAAAGGGCATCTCATACGTTCATTGACTGAAGTTGTGACATAACGGATGTTGGTGATTGTTGGTAAGGATGATGTAGCTGGACTAGGGTTTCTCTGGAAGCTTTGGCGTATTGCGGCTATTGTCTGTCGAAAGCGAGGAAGTTCTGGGAAATGGTGGGTATAATGGCCATATTATGAACATATAGCGCAAGCGAATTTGGTATGCAACCTTTTACTACTTGTGTGGGGGGTGGTAGCAGTAGTACTGGCGATAGTGGTGAGTGTTGGGGGAGTTTGATTGAGTTGAATCAAATTCTGTAACTCTGGTAGAGATGGGCAGTTGTTGGTTTGGTGTCCATCTTTCTCACATAGTGTGCAAGGAGGTTGGAGGCACGGAGGAAGTGGAGCTGTGGGCTCCTTTTTCTTTCTCCTACCCCTAGCTATGGTAGGGGGCGTAGTGAGTGGTGGGGTAGAGGGTATGGTGGGAGTAAGTATGGGAATCGTCATTGGGATTCCTTCCATTTGGGGGGCAAGAGATGGTTGAGGGACCATTTTCGGTGGATGTAGATACCAAAATGGGATTGCTAACACCATATTAGGGAGGGTAAGCATTGTGGCTACCTAAAAAGATTTGATGCTCAGTGGAGGGTAAAAGAAGGGGATTTGAGTGATGGCTTGGGGAACTGTCTCCCAAACGAGGATATGTCCTTGGGGAGAGGTGGAATTGTGGACTGGTGGGGTCGACGAGTTCGTAGGAGGCTCTTGAGGGGGAAGCTCTGCGACTAGTGGGACGTCAGATATGATAGAAGCCTCTGTAGGAGGAAGGGTATCCTCTGTGTGAGTTCCGCTAGATGATATGACATAGACTTGATTGGAAGGATGAAGGAGAGGTGGTGATCCATGGTAAGTTCCTAACAATGATGGATCTTTGAAAATTCCAGGGCCCATCTCGACAAGTGGGTATGCGTCATGACTCGTGTGGATGAGAGGAAGAATGTTATCGATGTTGGTAGATGGGTTAGGCTCATAATGTGAGACTTGGTCAATGGTAATGATCTTTCCATTGTGGGGGAACATCATTGTCCAAAAGATGGAAGAGACCACTACCTTCATAGCGTACATGTAGCTACGACCGAACATGATATTATAATCAAGTGGGGCGTTGATAACTTTGATGTCGATGAGAATGGTTTTTCCCCCGAGTTCTATGGGAAAATTTTGGAAGAGCCCTTAAGGAGATGATGGTCATCTGCCATAAGCTCGTAAGGTGATGGCAGAGGGTATGAGTTCAGGGGAACCAAGTTTCTACCATACAGATTTTGACATAATGCATGTATATGCACCTTCATCGATGATACACCAATGAACTGTGATGTTCCATATTTTTACTGGGATTTGAAAAGCGATCAAGGTGGGAAGGCGAGGTTCTCTGATGTCGAGATCAAATGTAATGAGTCGAGTATCTGTGGGGTTGACTAACCCCAAGGAAAAAAGTAAATATTTTTGTTGATTGGGACAAGTCTAAAGGACTTCTAAGACTAACATGGCAGCCAGGGATTGGGCTAAGTCGTCAACCAAACTATAGTTATGAACTACCCTAGCCTATGGGTTGTGGACATTCTTGTGCAATGGGATGTTAGGTATGCAAAGAGGTGGCTCAGTGGTAGGGCGAGGGATTACCAATGGGGGTCACGTTGGTGTAGGGTTTGTCTCTAGAGGGATGGGAGGAGACTCAGTGGGTGCATGATACTGATGATTACGTGTTTGTAGAAGGAATTCTTCCTCACTAGTGAGGAGGATTGTGCAATATGTTGGATTGTTTGGGTTGAGGTACTGTCCCATCTGAGGTGGGGGATGTTGCATGTCCTATTGAGTGTTTATCACACCTTGGTGTGGAATAGGATTTTGCAGCATGGCAGGGGGGGGTTGTTGAACATATTTTTGTGGTGCCTGCTGAGGGGTAGGTGGTGCTGGAGGATGGGGTAGACTACCTAAGTCTTTCAACCATTTGAAATCAGCGATTTGGGGGAAATGATGAGTGTAATGGCCGAACTCACCACAAAGGGCACAAGGGAAGTTGGTTTTAATAGTATTGATATTTCTCCCCTAGGGGTTCTGATTTCCTTGGTTCTAGTTACCCCCAGTGGGTTGGTTCTGCTGGGGTTGATTCCCGCCTTGGCTTGGGTTGTTGTTGTTCCTATTTCATCCTTTCTTTTTGGCATTGTTCGACGGATGGGTGGGATTTGACGTATTCAGTTGTTCAAAATTTTGATATTGTTGAACGAGAGATGGTTGAACAAAATTCACCCCAGCATGAGGATGTGGGGGACCATGAAATGGAAAGTACGAATTCTATGGGGGTGACGATTTGTAAGGTACATAGGAAGGCATGGTGCTTTCACTAGTACTATAAGATGAGGTAGAGGGGGTACCAGAACTCAATTGAATAGGTGGATGTATGGGGGGTGTTGGCGGTGGTCCACTGATGGGTGGAGGCATAGCAACAGGGTATGGTTGTTGATAAGGGGGTGGGGGGTAATAAGAAGTGCCCTCGTATGCCGGTGGGTATTGAGGTGTATCATACATTGGTGGTTGTTGGGGTTGTGGACCATGGTGAGTGGTGTTACCAATCAGTCCTTCTGCTGAGTGAGACATCCCAGGTTTGTCTTGGCCAAATGGCAGAGATTTTGGGAGATCAGGAAGTACAGTGTATAAGCACCCTGGCTGTGCATAGATGAGTTCATACTATTGAGCTTTACTGATGGCTTCCTCTTTAGATTGAGGGAAGGTGGAAGTGACATCCCTATCGAGGAGAGAGACAAGTGATCTAAGAAACCAATCAAGAAACTATTGTTTGGTGGTTTCTTCTTTGCACAAACTACGTCGCCTATGCCACTCATGAATGTGATCAGCGATATGTGTGGTTGAGGTTTGTTTGAAATTAGAGAGTAGTTCCAGACCATTGTTGTGGTAGATTGGTAATTCGAAGAAGGTTAAGAAATATTTGGCCAAGGACTCGAAAGTCGCATGGGATCCTAATTTTTCCTCTATGTACCATTTGTTCGATGGGCTAGTGAGTGTGGATTGAAATAATCACAGTCAGATGGAATCATCCATAATGCTATTGGAAGAGCACCATAGGTGAAAGGTCATGACATGGTTGGCAGGGTCATCTCCTGCCTTTCCTTCAAACTTGGGTATGTCTGAAGGTAGTTTGGTGGGCATTGCAGGCCATGTGGGGTCATACAATATAGGATCATTGGTGAGTTTTCTTAGATCTGATATGTTGAGAGAGGCCAAATATGGCATCTGTAGTGAGGGGGGAGGATTAGCTCCAGCCATGGTGTGAGTGTGTTGTGAACCTAACCCTTGAGGGGTGCTAGGTGGGTTGGTACTTCCCCCTTGAGAGGAAGTTGGTCCCCTGCTTCCGTGTAAAGGAGAGTGAGTGGACGGAGGACCTTGGGAAGTGGACCCAAGTAATGTGGAACCAAGCAAAGTTGATCCTAAAATAGTAGCACTCACAGAAGTGTGTGAAGATGGTGCCGATGAGTGGGCAAGACCAGACACTCCCCCTAAGATAGGAGGGAGGTTTAGCAAGTGTCGAGAACAATGGGGATTTTGTGGGTCACCTATGATGTCCGACTAGCTGAGTGAATGTGTGTAAATGGTTGTGAGAGTAATAAAGAAGCAAGAGCCTTTGTGTTGCAAATTTTGAACTTTAGACAATATATATATATATCCAAATCAAAATGTAGTCAGAAGTGCATCATACATAAAATGTTTTGAAAAAGAAGCATATATGTGGATAAGTGGGTTTTTTCTGCATGGGGAATCAAAAGAAAACAAATTCTCGTGTCCTAGAAGATGTAACTTCCTTCCTCTCAAATAGCACTGGACCTTCCAATATTACTCAATAGTGGGGTCTGAAGTCACCGGAAGAGAAACTAGTGAAGGATGAAATGATTGGTTGTAATGAGGGGTAAAGGGGGCATATCCTGAAAGAGTTGTGATATTTCCCAATAGCCACACAAAATCTAATCAAGGTGCAATTACAGCCCACAATTGCCACCTGGGTAGATGTCCTAAAATTTGGTCACTAGGTACCTTGGTCAAAGTGTGGCATTTAGATTTTCGGCCTAAGAAATGGGTCACGGGCTGGATCCCGTCCAAGAGGTGGGTGCCTCAAGGGGGGACACATTGAAAAACCAAACCTCGGCCTTCAACCTTTCACGGGTATATCCCTGACTTATGGTGTTATGAACACTTGACTTGGAGTATTTTCAGTTCCATATTTGACAACTTCTATGGTTTTGACAATGTGAGAACCAGATAATGGGGAGTTATTTGGATGCCTATCCCCGAAATCCTACCTAGACTAAAACAATTTATTTTGGCACCTCCTGTGGAGGAAAACTTAGTGAGTTTTTAGAAAAAAATTAGATGCAATTGTTTTGAGAGGTTGGGGGTGTGAACCAACCTCGTTGAATTAAAATGGGAGTGGATAGTTTCATCAAGAAAAGGGTGGGGTGTTTTTGGAATCCCTTTGGAGGAAACTTACTTTGACCTCCATGTTTCAAGAAAAAGCTATGTGATTGATAAGTGACTTTTGTGTGTGAGTGAATGTGTGCCAATTTTTAGTGAATTAGATGTCACCTTGCTGCATGTGGACTTCGCTTGGTCCTTACAAGTGTTGATTACCTAATTAACTAAGTGCCTTTGGTACAACCTTTCGTAATTCAAAAGTCCCTAGGAAACTAGCATGTGGACATGTGGGTCCATTACTATCCATTTAACTCCCTATTGTGATTTAATCTAAGAAAAGATTTGAAACTATTCTAGATTGATCATGTGGGCATGTATGGGCCCATTACAAAACCTTTAAACTTCCCTAGTGATTTGATCCAAGAAAGCAAATTTCAACACTATCCTATCTTTGTAGCATGTGGGCATGTATGGGCCCATTACAATATTAATATGTGTTTGAAAAAATAAACTAAGAGGTGTCCCAAGAAGGGTTGTTGTCCTCTTCTAAAGGTTTTAATGCTCTTAAGGGAGATGAAATCGTTTCACAATCTTTTTCTGATTCTCAAGATCACTTGGAGGCGCAAGAGAAGAGCATACTAACCAATTGTTATCCAACTTCTAGTCCCAATGCAAGTTAAATGTGATTAAAAATGATTTCTAACATATATTGTGAGTCAAAACAAGCCATCCATGTGGCGAAAATGAAAGCGAAAGAGGAAATTGATTTTAACCCCCTAAGTGCCTATGTGTTTTGACTAACCCATTTATATGATGAGGGTACTAAGTGTGGTGCAACTTTAAAACATGATTGAAATCATTTTTAAGAAGGCAAATGGCCTTCCCCACATCTCAACAACTTTACAATGTGATTTTTTGCACATATGTGCGAGTCTCAGTGGAGACAGAGGCACACAGAGCGCATGTGCGCAGACAGAGAAAATTCAATAAGTGCACGTGCGCATAAAAGAACTGTGACTTAAGTGCATGT
>ML863666.1:0-17141 GCA_009831015.1 Picea engelmannii | reverse complement strand
ATTAATTTTATTATATATATATATATATATATATATATATATATATATATTATTTTAATAAATAGAGATTCAATATAATAGATTAATTTTATTTTATTTTGTTATGGATGGTTATAAATTTCCCACCACTAATCACTTAAAAAATTATTATTTTTTATCTTAAATTTCAAAATGTTTATCGTTATTTCATTGTTTTTTTTATAATGTATTTCCACTTTGTCCATAGCTTTGACGTTGGTGGATGTTTCAATGAAACTAATTTTCATACTTTCTCTAATTGAATGGAAGGAAGAGATTGTTTCATTTTTAAAATTTGAATAGTTTAATTTGTCTCACATCTTTATCCCCTTTGAAAAGTTTTCAATCATAATAACTTACATATGAAGGGTAGCATCCAATGGGTTGCCTCCATTGGCATGCCTATATCTATGTCTACATCACTTTCCTAAGTGAAGGGCTTCGGATATTTGTCAATATCTTAGGCTGAGATTAAATTGCATCATGTTTTGGAGTTTCCTTGAAAGATAATATTTAGGTTTGTTGTCATTTCTTTTTGTCTCTTAAGAGACTTTAGATTTTGGGAAAACAATAATGATTCCAATATTTAGGTTTGTTGTCATTTTTTTTTTTTTTTTTTTTCCTTGAAAGAGATTTTAGATTACATCTTCCAAAAGCTTTGTTTCTTAACAAGTTTTACACTTTAAAGATATGTTTTTATTATACAGTGCATAAATCTAATAAGAATCTCTATTATATTTAATAAACTTAGATTTGAGTTAAATTTTACAAAGATTTGGATATAAAGAATGGATCCTTTTTAGACATAGTTTATGTAATATTTAAGAAATTTATTTTTTAATTATTTCTTGAATTTGTAGAATTCAAAAAAATATGAGGAAATTCAACAATCTCATTTATACTAGGGTTGTGGTGATAGCCATTATGGTTAGGGTGAAATTATGGAACTACGATTTAATGAAAGGCCAATGCTCCCCCAAATCCATGGTCTTTGCAAGACCTTTTTTTTTATGGATGTGTTTGGTCAACACAAGTACATGCTTAGAGTTGTGAAATCAAGTCTTTGACTATGATGTTGTGAATAAGGAGTACTTATAACGCTAAATTTTTACCCAAAATTTACACCTAACTTTAATCAATGTCACAAGTACTCATACACAATAATCCATTAAGACTTAAACCCAAATAAAAACTTTAACATCACTTTATTTTCACTTACCCAACTAACCACCCTAAGCTTCAAAAACTTTTTAAAAGTATACAATGATAATTTATCCTCCTAACATTTAAATTGACGATTATTTTTTTTAGTTTGTCTTTAATTAAACCTATTAAAATTCATAATATTTGAACAATTACATTGCTAACTTATTTTATAATATGGACAATATAATTTAAAAATATAAGGTGATTAACTTAGAGATAATCATATGAAAGGATCTTTATTTATAAGTCTAAGTCAATTATCATTCATTTTGTATTTGGAGTTGTGTGATTTTTATCTATGTTTCATATGTTATGTGTATGAATTGGTTTTTATTTCATAAATGTTGTGTGAAATAATGTTGACACGCTATATCGAACTCATTTATATTTCTTTATCAATACTAATTTATTACCAAATAATTATTATGCATGTAATAATATAAACGTACCAATTGTCAATTAGATGTAATTTGAGTGGCTTTGAGGAAAAATTGTTACCCTCCACACTTGGGTTCAAATCTCACTTTGTGACAAGTTTTATTTTAGAGAGTAGATTCTCGATGAGCTATACTATATTCGCTGGAAAAAAAAATCAACATACTACAATCCAGCTACTATTTATCGTTTACAAATCGTATGATAAAATGCCTTTATTGAACAATATTTCATGATATTTTAGTAATAGTGTGTAATAGAAATGGTCAATAAGGGATGATGTAGACATAGTTAATGATATTAATATTGGATTGAGAGAAAATGTTATCGCATTGAACTACTTTAAAGTTACTATATAAGAAGGTTCACAATGTATGATATTGACATTTTTTTTTAACATAAATAGTTATTTTTGGATTCAAAAAGAGGTTGCAGCATAGGTTGAATCATCAAAGATATACATATATTTCAAAAAGGAAGGACATTTGACTAAAAATAAAAAGTTCATGCTCTGGCCAATAAAAATTCTCTACTTGGTCTTGAAAATGATTATCTTTACGCCATGTATAGATTCTTACAAACAAGTGTAGTAGAAATATTACTTTATAGGGCATAAAAACCTGACTAGTGTAGCTTAAGAGTGGTGTCCACTATCCATGCATGTTTTGTTTCCATAGGCTACTCATGTTGAGGCTAGATTCCTTGATCTAATTCCTACGCCATGGAGCCTTGAGAAGAGACGGGGGATTGTGGATGATCCAGGTGGAAATCGATGCCCACCCACCTATTCCACTGGTTCAAAACAAGGGTTTCCACCTTGGTAGTTTTTCTACATATTTTCAAGTCCCAAACTTTCAGGGTCGTTTTGAGGCCCTAAACAACGTTTTTTGGGCTCGCCATAGTCACATTAAGCCAAGTGTGATGAAAAAATGTGTAGTTCTCAGATAGACCTTTTGAACTAGTTATCATGTGCACCAGACATAGATCGTATGAAAAAGTTACGCCCTTGGGAAGTTGACGTACCAACTTACCCCATCAGGGCCCACATGACTTTTGGTGTTTCATTCTCCGGGGTTAGGGTTTTGGATTTTCTTTATGTTAAAATGGCCTCTAGAGCCTCATTGTAAACATCATCATCTTCTTGCGAATGAGCGCAACCATCACATCTCTTCTCAGAGATAAGCTGCCACCATTCTAGCGAGTCATTCACTTTGTAATTTTACAGTTTATGTACATTCTTTCATTAATAAAAATTGTGCATTACTGTATCTTTGTGTTTATTGAAATATGTATGGGTATCTCACATTATCTCTGTATATTTCATTGTTATATCTCTGCCTTCATTTCGTTCTCAAAATTATCTAGATCAGTGGTATCAGAGCTAGGTTATTTTGCGAGATACCCAAAAAAATTTCAATAACGGATATATTGCGAGATACCCAGAAATATTGCAATAAAAACAAAGATACAATAATGCACAATTTTTATTAATGAAAGAATGTACAAAAACTATAAAATTATAGAGTGAATGACTCGCTAGAATGGTGGCAACTTATCTCTGAGAAGAGATGTGATGGCTATGCTCATTTGCAAGAAGATGATGATGTTTACAATGAGGCTCTAGAGGCCTTTTTAACATAAAGAAAATCCAAAACCCTAACCCCAAAAGATGAAACGCCAAAAGTCATGTGGGCCTTGATGGAGTAAGTTGGTACGTCAACTTCCCAAGGGCATAACTTTTGCATACAATCTCTGTTTGGGGTGCACGATAGCTAGCTTGAAAGGTCTATCTGAGGACTACACATTTTGTTGTCAAACTTTGGCTAAAGTGTATAGTGTGAATGTGGCAGGCCCATAAAACATTGTTTAGGGTTTCAAAACGACCCTAGAAGTTTGGGACTCAAAAATATGTAGAAAAACTACCAAGGTGGAAACCCTTGTTTTGAACCAGAGGAATAGGTGGGTGGCCATTGATTTGCACTTGGATCAATCCTCCCCCCTTAGGAAGAAATGGTCTCCATTGCATGACGTCCCCAGGGAAGATTTTTCTAAATCTGAACCTTGGTGAGTTGCTCGCCTTGATGAAGAAGCGATCCTGCTTAGCTTGTTGAAGGATTTTATGAACCTGTTGTTGGAGGGGTTTTATCTATTTAACCAATCTAGTTGCATGATCTACTGAAGTGTGGGAGGATTTTGTCGATGAAGATGCAGTAGGAATATCTTGGTGCTCTTCGGCAATCTTGTTGATTTGTTTATGTTGGGTAGAAGGGTCTTTTGCCAAGGCTGCAATGGTTGCAGTGTCCTTCTCTTTTGACTAGGTTGTGAAGAGGATAAACTTTGTGGTATGGGAGATTACTTTGCGACACTATTTTGTCAGTACAATAGTCAGAACTACCTCTGGTATGATGTAGGAATGAATCCCTAGAGTAATAATGACGTTACCGGGTTGAGACTTATAAACAAAATGATGCCTCCACATATATGGATGACCTAACAGAACATCATAGACTTCTAGTGGGGAAACATCACACTGTACCTCATCCTTGAAGGGCTTGATGTCATATGATAGGAGACATTGTTGGCTAACATGAAGATCTCATCCCTGGTGAATCCATATGATGTTGTATGGTTGCAGGTGTGGTGTTGTCGACAAATCCAACTTCTTGATGACCTCTGTTGAGATGTGATTCTTCTGGCTTTCGCTATCAACAATAAAATGCAACAAGGTCCCCTTCACCCACATCTATGAATGGAACAGGCGCTCCCCCTCCTCATGATACTTTGGTTCTTCTGGTTAGATTGTTGCGGTTGCGACAATAGCAGTGTGTTCTGCATCAATTATGTCTCCTTTTATTATTTTCTAAATTGGGGTCTGAGTCAGGGCTCGGCTCTGTTTCTTTGAGCTCAGCCACCAATGACCATTTCGAGCAACATTCATCGGTGTTGTGCCAAGGGATTTTGTGGAAGTCGCACCACTTCCCAGTGTCTTTCTTCATCTTCCCGTTACCCTTCTTTCCTTGTGGCTTGGACTAGTTGTCTTGAGGTTGACTACTCTGTGGGTTAGGGTTGCCTTTACCATACTTTGGTTGTTGCGGATTTGCAAACCCGAATTCCCACTTGTTTTGTTGCTTAAATTTTTGCTCAATTTTGACATCATATCTATAAGCGGCTCCCAGTGATGAGATCTCCATAAACTCCATTTCGGTTTGGATTTATTTGTGTAGAGCCCCGCGGTATTTCAAAACCAGATGTTGCTCAGAGTCTTTGATACCCATCTTGTGCGCAAGGTATGGAAGGTATTTGTGAACTCCAGGACTGTTTGGTCTCAATTTTGATGCAGCGTGGTCCATCTCATGTTCCAGTCATCATAGTTTCCCACAAGGTAATATTTCTCCTTGACCACATCCATAAAAGAATCCCAAGTGGGCTCGGCCCCAAATATTCTAAACTCCTCTGTGGAACTTTTCTTTGAGTAAGTTTCCCGCAAAGGTGCTCTTTTCTTTGCCAGAGAAATTGTGAACAGAGAAATAACCTTCTAACAAATTTAACCATTTTTCCAAAGCATCCGCATCGATATGACCTTCAAATATGGGAATATAAAAATTAATGTGTAGCTTGAATGGGGTAGTGTCTCCAAAGCGACTGCTTGACGAAGACACGCCTGTTATTGTCGGCAATCGTTGAAGGATTTGGGAAAAATTCTCCAACATCTCCTTCCTCTATTACGTGAGGGATTCTGCTCCTGCCTCTCTTTTCTTCTGCCATGGGAGGCCGCTTGGGATGACGAGAGACATTATCCTCAAAGGAAACTATCTTGAGACCCAACTCTCTGTACCCTAACCTCATCAGGGAGATGCACTAAGAAACAACAATGAGAAACCTGCTCTGATACCACTAATCCAGATTATTTTGAGAACAAAATGAAGGAAGATATATATCAATGAAATATATAGAGATATTGTGTTATACCCATAAATATTGAAATAAAAACAGAGATACAGTAATGCACAATTTTTATTCATGAAAGAATGTATAGAAACTGTAAAATTACAGAGTGAATGACTCACTAGAATGGTGACAACTTATCTCTGAGAAGAGATGTGATGGCTACACTCATTCGCAAGAAGATGATGATGTTTGCAATGAGGATCTAAAGGCCTTTTTAACATAAAGAAAATCCAAAACCCTAACCTCGGAAAATGAAACACCAAGAGTCATGTGGGCCCCGATGGGGTAAGTTGGTACGTCAACTTGCCAAGGGCGTAACTTTTTCATATGATCTCTGTTTGGTGCGCACAATAGCTAGTTTGAAAGGTTTATCTAAGGATTACACATTTTGCTATCACACTCTAGATAAAGCCTACAATGTGACTATGGTGGGCCCATAAAACGCTATTTAAGGCCTCAAAACGACCCCAGAAATTTGGGACTTGAAAATATGTAGAAAAAATGCCAAGGTGGAAACCCTTGGTTTGAACCAATGGAATAGGTGGGTGGCCACCAATTTCTGCCTAGATCAGTGGAATTGTGTGTTGTTGCACCAAATCCTAACAAATTTATTTGTTCTCCTATCGAAGTGAACGGATTTGTTTGGCTTGCTTATTCACTGCTCTGAGAATGATGGTCAGTTCCTTGTCATGTCTCTAATATTGCTCCTCCAATTTAGTTTCAAGTTGAGTGAGTTTACCTTTATAGACTACCAATTCACAATGTTGTGTCCTCATAGCTTCCTTAATTACCCTAGCTTCACAGGTTGAGCACTAACATGGAACTTTGCTGCATCTCTACATTGTTTTCCTAGACAACCTGTGTGCAAGGTAAGCATTGATACCTTTAGACAATCAGATGAAGATCAAAATCCGGTTGTGAAAGTAGGAAATTCCTGAATTGAATGAAGAATGAGGCTTGACGTATATGCTTGTGTTGGGTATGACATGTTCCAAGTGGTACACCAAGATGATATGGGACAACAATGTGGTGTCATGTGTTCAGTCAATGATGATTGCTTTTTATTCGTGTTGTGGGCGATTATATCACCACATTTTATTTAAGCCATATGTTCCAAATTAAGGTAAAAGGTGAGATGAGTGAACCCCATTAATTCTAATTTTCCCTTTCTCTAGGGATCAAGCCTCTTTAGATAGTTCATTAGCCTTGCATTTTAGATGTCGATGAACATGATAATATTCAATAGAGTGAAATTTCTCTCCTTCTTGTATAATTCTTTGGTATTTCCTTTGCAAACTAAGGTGCTTGCATTTATGATGGTTTTGAAGGCCATTGATAATTAGTTCTAAATCCCCTACTACAATAAGGTATGATATTGATATTGTTACTGATTTTAATGTTATTCTTTAAACCATTTTAATGGTTGTATATGAGTTGAGATGAACCAGGATGAATACACAATGATTATAGTCACAAAATCATTAGGTTGCATGTAAACGAAGTGTGCTCCATAATAACTCAAAAATGCATGCATGTCTAATATGCACCTATTATCACCCCAGTTTTACTCACCTACAACATTTAGTTATTTTAACTACAAACATCACAAAGAAACTCAAGGTTTACATGAGTTTTCTCATTAAACTGGTAGGATGGTGTGGATATCCTTTGATACCCATGCAACTCTTGGAAATATATGAAATGGAGAATTCCACAATCCTTAAATGCCCAAGGATGCTTAAAATTGATTGATAGTTGAGCACGCGTTTGGTTAAGCCTCTCACTTCATCAATATTTGGGAATATGGCCCTCCTTTTAGGCAAATTAGGCACATGGGAGCCCGTGCTTGAAGCTTGAGCATTTCCACTTGAATTAGTTCTCATACAATCTCAACTCTGGTCTATAAATAAGAGGTCACGATTATGCATTTCAAAAAAAATCTAAATGTAAGGTTACCTTGGAGGAATTAAGCAAAAAAATGGGAAGATCATTTTTTCTTCTCACTTGGTGTAGTGTTTGCTTACTTTCATAATTTTTTTCCCCTCCAAAGTGTCCAAACACAAGGGGAAATGTTCCCTATTCATTGTTAAATATTGAAAAACCCCATCAAAGGTTTAAAGGACCTTCCCATGGAGAATATTAAAGCACACATGTTGCAAGTTTCTTTCCAAGTGACACATTTCATGTTAGTTTGCCTTTCTATTGGATATTAAAGAACTCCTTCTCCCCCCCAAAAACAAATTTGATGTTAAATGTTGTTTGAGTCATTGAAAATCACTCCGTTGATGCCCTGATAGTTTCCATACATGCTAAGGGGTAGATAGGTTGTTTTTGTTGTTGTCCATTTATCCTTTTGTTTTCTCCTAGTTCTAACAATTGGTTAGGATAGGTTTTTTGGTGCTCACATGCACATAAACCTCATATATAGTAGTTAAATAGCATAACTTAACACACTTGAAACCATGGTTTATTGGCCAATTACATGCCATTCACCCCAATCAAAGATGTAGTCGAACAAATTAAGTTTTGTGCAAGCCTTTTTATTAATTGGCATAATGGAGTGAGATATCCTTTGATCCTTGTGTGACCCCTACAGATTCATGAAATAGATAACTCTATGGCCCATAAATGCCCAAGGATGCCTAAAAACAATTGCTAGTTGAGTGCAGGTTTGGTTAAACCTCCCACCTAATCAATATTTGGGCATTTTGACCTCCTTTTGGTCAAATCAGATACATGGGATCCCATGCTTTAAGCTTGGGAATTCTTACTTGAACCAATTCTCATACAAGCTCAACTTTAGTCTATGCATTTCAAAAGAACTCTGAAACTAAGGCTATGCTAGAGGAATTAATCCAAAGAGTAGGAAGATCATTTCTTCTTCTCGCTTAGTCTAGTGTTTTCTTACTTTCATGTTACTTTTCCCCTCCAAGTGTTCGGGAAAGCATTTCATGTTCATTGTTAAAGATTGAGAAATCCCAATGGAGGTTTGAAGGACCCTTTCACAGAGAATATTGATGCCCACTTGCAACAATTTTCTTCACTCGTGATACATTTCATGTTGTTTTTCCTTTCTATTGGATAATAAAGAACTTGTTATCTTTTCCCCCAAAACTAATGTTTAAACATTGTTTGAATTTTTCATTAAAATCACTCTTTCAATGATTTGATAGTTGTTATATATGCTAGCAGATAGATAAGTTGTTTATGTTGTTGTTCATTTATCCTTTTTGTGTACTCCGAGTTCTAACAATAGGTTAGGATGGGTTTTTTAGTACTCATATGCATAAATACTCCATATTTAGACTGACGACTCTACTAGGCCGTTTCTAGGGATCCTTTATAACCTTTGTTAGTTTGTAAGTCCACGTTGGCTATCATCTTGGCCCTAACATCGAGCTAAAGGGTCCCTATGGGTTGTTTTTCAAAAAAATGAATTTTTGAATTTCTTAGGAATTGGTGCTTTTGTTCCCCTCGAACCCGCATTGTTGCACAAGTTCCCTTTGGAAACACCTAGTGATTAAGTCACACAAGTGGTACATTGATATTCCACATGATCTTCCTTTGTCTTATTTTTTTCCCACATGATTTCTAGAATGGTGCCACTATCAAAACTATCACATGTGTGATCCCCTATAAATTTAGTTCAGATTAGACCGATTTGTGAAGTTTTTAAGTTTCCAAAAATTATTTGTCATCCTAACTATGTGTTTTATCAAGTTAATTTCTTAAAAATTACAAGAACCTTGTAGATGAAGACACAAATCCTTTGTTTTTAATTTTTATCGCTTCACAAATTCTTTATTTCTAGAATTTATTTATTTTCAATGCTCTACTTTATGCATTGCCATTTTTCATTTATCACCATACTTATGCACACATCAAATAACCTAAATCCTATTCCATATCAAAGTATGTTCTTCGCCTTACACTGTTAGCAACGAGCTAGGTGATTCAAAAAGGTTGGGATAGTGCAGTTCCTCTATCAATGTTTCTTAATGATAAACAAGTTTGGTGCATGCAACCACACTAATACTTTTAAGAATTAAATAAACTTAAATCTAACCTACTAAATTCTCCCTAAGGACACAAGAAATTATAGTTTAGGTTAGTATTGTGGAGATAAGTATCCAAACAATTCTTTGTAATTGTTTTTTTCATTTTAAACATAGTTTTTTTCCTAGGGTACTTGAAATCCTTTTTGGAAAATGCATTTTCCAACACAAGGCATACACTCTCTTTTGTTAGGATATTTATACACTTAGGAAGATGAACTGAATTTAAATTAGAAGTCATCAATGAACGTTAAGAAGTAATTGAACCCGGAGAAAGAAGCAGAAGGAGGCAAACCACACAAATCACCATGGACAAGATACAATGAGGTTGAGGTGTGCCAAGATGCACATTTGTCAAAATGGTCTCTATGATGTTTGCTAAGAACACAACCAACACAAACACCATCTTTGTAAGAAACAAGAGGGAGACTAATCATCATATGTTGATTACATAGTTGCTACAATGAGTGATAGTTTAGATAACCAAATCACTCATGTCAAAGTTTGCTCAAGTCATCGTTGTGAGCAATAAAAACTAATGGAAAAGATGGTGACACAAAACTATCAAATTGGTACAACTCAATAATATCATCAACAATTCTAGTTGCTAGGATATGCTTAGGGTCTTTTAAATCCTTGATTACAGCTTGGTGAGATGAAAAAAACTCTATTGTTTTACCTTCACCTGGACGAATGATTTGATATACTGATAGAAGATTGCAAGAGACACTTGAAACACATAATACATCATCAAAATGACCATAATCTATTTGAACTATTCCAAACCCTATAACACTAAGAGATATATAATCACCAATCAATATTTGTTTGGTGCTAGATTCATTAATAGCAGAAAAATGGCTTCAGCCTTAGCCATATGATAAGATGCTCTAGAATCAATAGGCCACTCATTAAAATAAGAATTTATGTTGTACTAAAGAAAAAAATAAAAATAGAAAGTGCATGTCCATGAGAAGAAGAATCAAGATTGATGTTGTGCTTCTTCATTGTTGCTTATAAGGCTTCCATCTTCTTAAAACATTTAGACTCCAAATAACCATCTCACCTACAAAAAATACAATGCGCCTTAATCTTCTTACTTTTTGATTTAGTTTTTTTGTTACAATTAGGAGTAGGAGTTGGTTCAGAGGGTCTAGGAGCCTTGTTTTACTTGTTGTTGTGAGGATGTTGCTTCTTTGGATGCTTAGATTTATCCTTCTATTGGACCACTAAGGATTTGTTATATGTACTTGCAGTGTTGATCACTCCAAGATGTAAGAGATTATATTGCTCTCTAATCAAAGAACCAAAAAAGTATTCAAGAGTGGGTGTTTTGTAAGAAGCCCTTATATATTCTCTAGTGGAGTGAAAAGTAGATACAAAAATATAATATACATTACCAAGATTAAAAAGAATAACATATATACATTGTTCATCCTTCTTTGGTATGTTATATTCTTCAAGCAAAAGTCTATTTGTTTTGAACTTGTAGAGATAATCTTCAATACAAGAGAAATAATTGAGATTTAAAGAAATCTATTGGGTTTCGAGCTAGTGGGCTCAAATATCATTGTGTTTGCCAAATACTATTTCCATCTTTGTCCAAGCATCATCTAGTTTGTCAACTCCTTGAAGGTGAAACTGTAAATCACTAGAGATGAAAATTTCGATTAATCCACATGATTCAACATTTTTATAGTCCCATTTGGATTTCTTTGAGGAATCAACAAAGGAAGTCTCTTTTCCCAAGGTAATATGGTAAAGTTATTTACTTCATAGTACATCCTCCATATAGGATTTCCATGAGAAGAAGTTTGAATTGGTAAGAAGAAGATCACTTGGACTAGCCATATAAAAATATATAGGTGAGATGGCTTCAAAAGTAGAAATTCGTTGTTTAGATGGAAAGCTCTTGAAAAATAGGTAGTTAAAAAAAAACATTGAAAACAGACACCGAACGTCAAAGTTATGTCATTTTTAAGAAAGGTGTAAAAAGTAACCAAAATGTCACATGGCAAGTAGAGGTTAATCCACATGGTGATGGGTGCACAATGATATTTTTCCTTCCTTCTCAAACTTTGCCTATAAATTCACTTTTACAAATAAGTTACCTTTAGAATAAGTGACCCACTTTTATAAAATAAGTGAGAATCACTTTTACCTCGAAGCTACTTTATAAATTAAAGTTACGTGCAAAAACAACTTCTAAAAAAATAACATGAAAATTTCTTTATAGTGATTCAGTTTTATAATTTAAGTGAAATGCATTTTACAATAAAGTCATGTGATAACTTAAAGTCACATGAACTTTTTCAAAAATGTTACTTAGTGAAAAAAAAAAGACTTGAACTCAAGATATATTATTTAATAAAATAACTTTCAACCAAGTGGGATAATGCAAAATGTATAACAAACGTTATGAAGAAGAAGGGTGGTCTTTTTTTTTAACTATATTTCTTTTCTTTTCTTTTCTTCAAAGTGTGTGATTACGAAAAAAAACATTTTTTTCTTGTAAAAAACTTCAACACAACTGCCCACAAAAACAATCAAAATTTTGAAAAACAAATTTGAAACTTGATAAGCCCAAGGTTAGATATCAATTAGTCTACCCGAAAAATGCAAGTTTTTCTCTCTATTTCTGATTTGTTGAGATCAAATAAAATCTAGGAAAAGAGCATATGCAATAGAGAATATACTTATTCAAGGAAGATGGGTGCATATATTAATTGACTAACTCCTAGGTAGCCTAAACTAGGGAGGTTAGGGTAGGGCCCTAACATGCCCTCCCTCTTCAAGAGAGGCATTGTCCTCAAGATTGAAGGTGAGGACATTGTTGTAGAATTGTTGTTGGTTCTCATGTGGCATCTTATGGCTACATATCTTTCCATTGGATTAGTACTTCTTAGATTGTGTACTGACACAACTGATTATCTTTGTTATCCAATACAACTTCTGGTTGGATCCAAATGGAGCCTTCTTCATCAAGTTATGGTAAGTTTCTTTGCACTTTGAAATTCGATCCCACTACCTTCTTCATACAATACACATGAAACAATAGATGAATCTTGGAGTGGGATGGAAGAGCCATCTTGTAGGCCACTTGTCTAATGCACTGGATGATCTTATAGGATCCATAGAACTTTAGTGCTCGACTTTGGTGGATTTTATATTTAAGTGATGTTTGTTTATACGGTTGAAGGTGAAGAACCACTTGATCCCCTTTTTCAAAAGAAAACTTTGAGTGATGTTGGTGGGCTTGTTATTTCATTTTATTTTGAGCCATAACCAAATTGTCTTTAAGTATGTAGAGAATAGATTCTTTGGTATGAAGTGTGATATCCATTGTATGAACCTTAGAGGTACTTGGTAAATAGGATATCACTGAAAAATATTCTTGGTCATAGACGACTTCATATGGTGTCACTTTGGTAGTTCCATGATAAGTTGTATTGAACCACCACTTTGGAAGGGGAAGCCAGTGTGCCCATTGGTGTGTCTTTTCATAAGCAAAGCATTTATAATACATTTCTAAGCACTTGTTGACCACTTTAATTTGACCATCTATTTGGGTATGATATGCATTGCTCATGCTAAGTTGGGTACCCTAAATTTTAAACAGCTCTTACCAAAATTTGCTAGTGAATGTGGGGTCCCAATCAAAGACAATTGAAGTGGGCATGCCATGCAACTTAAAATTTTAATCCATGAATATTTGGGAAACTAATGAGGGGGTAAATGGGTGTGATAAAGAAAAAAAATGAGCATATTTAGAAAGACAATCAACTACCATCGTGATGATTTATTTGTTACCGACTCTTGGGAGTCCCACTATAAAATCCATAAAGATGTCAATCCATATATATGTTGGGATCCATAGTGGTTTCAATGCCCCTGATGTCTTCACCATCTCATCCTTGTTTATTTGTCAAGTGCCATAGGTCATGACATAATTCTAGATGTATTTTTTCTTTCCTTCCCAAAAGAATGAGTGCTTAGCTCTTTCTTAGGTTTTATGAAAGCTAGAAGGACTAGCTATAGGTGATGAATGCAACTCCTCTATGACCTGTTGTTTTAAGATAGAATTATTTACCAAAATAATGTTCCCTTTATACCTCAATGCATCTTGATGCCATGTATACTCTTTAGGAGGGTTGGGATCTTCCTAGATCCTTTGGATGAGTTGAACTATAGTGTCATTTTCCATCCATTCTTGATAGACTTCCTCAAGCCAACTTGTAAGGGGTAAGGCTAAGGAAAACAAGGATCCATCCTCCTCAAATTTCCTAGATAAAGAATCAAATGCAACATTTTCTTTACCCTTCTTATATATAATCTCATAATCATACCATGGAATCTTAGTGACCCACTTATGTTTCTCTAGTGATGATAACTTGTGTTCTAGAAAATACTTCAAACTATGATGGGAAATCTTGATTTGGAAACACCTCCCTATGAGATATGGGTGTCAGGTCTCAACTGCATGAAGGATGACCATCATCTCTTTCTCATATGTGGATTTTCCTAAATTGTAGTCACACAACTACTTACTAGTGAATGCCAAGGGATGCACTTCTTGCATCAATACTACTCCAAGACCTCTGCCCGAGGTATCATTCCAAGACAAAAATATTAGTAAAATATGGAATTTATAATATTGGAGTAGTGCACATGGCATCCTTTAAAGTTGAAAATTCCTACTTAGTTTTCTTGTTCCATACAAAGGCATTCTTTTTTAGTAGTGAAGTTAAGGGATAGAACAATTTTTCCACAAATTTTCACAAACTTCTTGTAGTAACCTATAAGTCCTAAGAACACATTGAATCTCTTTAAGGTCTTGGGGTGGGAACAATTTTGCATAGCTATAACTTTCTTAGGATCTAGTCATGCTCCTTCCCGATTTACAATGTGACCCAAGTATTCAAACTCTAAATCCCCAAAATCACATTTGGAACGTTTCAAGAATAATTGGTGGTCTTGCAATAGTTGCAAGGCTCTATTAACATGATCTATGTGGGATTCCCATATTTTTTTGTAGATCAATATATCATCAAAGAATAATAGCACAAAAATACAAAGGAAGGGTCAAAAAAACTTTTTCATGAGGCTCTAAAAGATAGATGAAACATTGCAAAGGCCAAAGGGAATCACTAAAAACTCATAATGACCTTCATGTGTGTAGAAATTTATCTTATGAATGACTACCTCTTTCATTTGTATTTGATGCTATCCTAAATGAAGGTCTAGTTTGGTGAAAAACTTGTCTCCATGAAGTTCATCCAAGATATCATCAATAATCGGGATGAGAAATTTGTCATTGATGGTCAACTTTTTGAGAGCCCTAAAATCAAGACATGTGCACCAAGTGCCTTCCTTATTTAATACCATGACCATCGTTGATGAGTAAGGGTTGGTACTAGGACATATTACTCCAACCTCCAACAATTCCTAAATGATCCTTTTTTTTTATTCTTTTGTTCAAAAGGATGCCTATAAGGACACACATTGGGTGGTTGATTACGTGGAATCTAAGGAATACCATGTTCATGCTCCTCACATGAAGGTGGTAAACCCTAGGATGTTTCAAATTCTTGTTGATGTTTAGAGAGGATCAACTGCAAATAAAGGTGAATCTCTTGTGGGGGGGTGGCCACTACTTGTAGGGAATTGAACTGTGCAATAATTCCTGAGAGGCCTTTCTTCAATAAATTCTCCATATGATGAGAGGTGATATTTTTAGGGGAACCATATGTAATCATGTTGAGGGTATGTTTATGCCCTTCCTTAGTGAAAATCATGCATAAATATTTGAGATCCATGTTGATAGGTCCCAAAGTGCATAACCATTATGCCCTAATAACTACATCATAACCACCCTTTTCAATAAAAAACATGTGAGTTTTGAGATGATACTTGCCCATTTAAAGTTCACATTCCACATCAACCACCACATTTCATCATACCACCATTGGCTATCATAATTTGAAAATTATATATAATATGGACATGACAATAGGTTTATTTGGTTACTCTCCTACAAATTAAATTGTGGGTGCTACCACTATCAATCAATACAATCACTTTTTAGTGCTTGATGTAACTAATAAAATTCAAGTTTTGGGGTGCCAAGAAAATTAATAAGGCATGGATATAAATTTGGGGTTCCTCATAAGGATCTTGCAAGGTGGTTTCATCATTCATGGGAGGGGTGGAATCTTCTAAGTCTGGTGCAGGAGTGGCTTCAACTAGGATGTGTTATGAATGGTCTTGTGGGAATACATCCATTTGAAATAATTTATGTTCTTTACATTTGTACCCTTTGAAATACTTCTCATAACAATTATAACAGATTTTGAGTTGTTAGCATTGTGACATCTCTTCTTTAGAGAACTTTTGGATTCATAATGGTTGAGAGTAGGAGGGGTCGAGAGTAGTTTCCACAAGAGAGTTGGAAGAAACCATGAAGAAGCATAATATTTAGAGAGATTCTTCCTCTTGTTCTACTTCCTCTAAACATTATTTCCTTTCTCCAATGACATATCATCCTAATAATGAGTGGATCTTAGACTAGAGGGTCTCTCATTATATGGCCAATAATAGGGATTTTTTCTCTAGTCTTGATGATTGTACAACCCAATATATTTTTGTGGGTGATAGTTCTTCTTTAGATGTTATGGGATTAGGAAAAATATATCTTCCAGATGGGAAAATTAATAATGTCTTCTATGTTCCTACTCTCTCAACTATTTTTCTTTAAATTTTTCAAATTACTCATTGAAGTGATGGAAAAATCGTTGAGTTTTCACCTTATGATGTTGTATTCAAATATCTAAAGGATCCATCTATTGTAATAACATCAAGACATGTTGATAATTTTTCAAGTCTATACAAATTTGATAGCTTTGAACCCTTATCACCTACCATTATCTTCATTTCTTAAGTTGATGACTTGAGCAAACTTTGGCATGAACAATTTGGTATTTTGAGCTACCGCTAATTGTAGTAGCTCTCAAAGCACCAAATGATGCATGTCCTACCCCTTGTCTCATGCAATAATGGTGTTTTTCTTGGTTGTATCTTGGGTAAGAATCACAAAGATTCATTTCCATTTGGTCAATCATGACAAGCACAAGAAATCACTCGAATTTGTTCATAGTGGTGTAAGTGATCCATTCCCCACTCCATCCTTTTCAAGTGCATGATACATACTCACTTTCATTGATGATCACCACCCAATGCACATGGGTTTACTTCATAAAACTTAAAAGTAAATTCTTTGATCTCTTTGTTTCTTTCAAAGCATTGGTTGAAACATAGTCAAGTTACCTAATTAAGAGAATTCACATTGATAATGGTGGAGAATATGTTAATAAACACTTCATTGATTTTTTCTCTAAAAATGACATTCAAAAGAAACATGTCATGCCTTACACTCGATAGTAGAATGGAGTAGCTGAACATAAGAAGCGACCAATAAAAGAA
>ML863665.1:0-14881 GCA_009831015.1 Picea engelmannii | reverse complement strand
ACACAGCCAATGAATCATCCAATTCATTCATTGCTCTAGGTACAAATGCAATTTTAAAATCTACAAAATTTTGAATTTCCTTCAACACTTCATCTCTGTATGCCTTCAGCCTGACATGCTTGGCTTGAAAGGACTTATTCACCTGTTGAATAATCAAATCTACATCTGAAAACACCTGCAATTTCTTAATTCCCTTCTCCTTGGCTGCATTCAGTCCCAAAAGTAATGCCTCATACTTAGCAATGTTATTAGTCACTTTAAAATCGAGTTTGAAGGACAAATTTGAAGTTTTCTTAGAAGGAGAAATGAATACCACTCCTGCTCCAGCTGACTCCTTAGTGCAAGCACTGTCAAAGAACATGGTCCAAAGGTCGTCTTCTGCTGTCTCTATGGGTTGAACTGTGATCTGATCTGTAGGCTTTCTGAGCAGCAATGTGTTAGGCAATGAATCATCAATTTGCAAAATACAAGATCCCATACCTGTGTCAACCGAATAGATAGGATGATTGGATGGATTCTTATCGTCACTGATTACATATGCCAATTGAGATTCCCTATAAAGCCTTATGTTCACCCCTCCAAAAACAGGGATAGTAGCGTAGGAGAGATAAATTTGAAGTGTGCCACCTAGTCTCTTCATCCATGATCTCGATAGTAGACATCCGAATTTAGGAGGTATGTCAGCCACCACTATGTCCATCACCATTGTCTTCATTGATGCTTGGGTCAAGGTTACAGCCAAATCCTTAATCATCCCAAGGCATTTGACTTTTCGAGAATCAAAGGAGAAAAGGTCATGATAAGACTTGGTGATCTCTAGCCCAAGCTCATCCATGAAAGCCTTTGGCATCAAATGGTGTGAAGAGCCGGAGTCCAACAAATAATTATGCAGTGTTTTCTCATGAATATTCAAAGAGATGTAAAAGGGAGGATAGCTCTCATCTCTGTCTTCTACCAATTGACCCAGAGTGATGGTTGGCTTATCATCATAAATGTTGAGGATATCAGTGGAAAGGGATACAGATTGGGGATCTAAAGTTTTGAGGATATCCCTTTTGAACATTTTGTTTTTCATCAGCTCAACTAGAGGAATAGGAATCTTAATTTTTTGTATTTCAGCCTCAAAATTAAAAGAGTATGGAACCTTATCAACAGTTTTATCAGAAATCTTTACCTGACTTGAAGGGGCTTCCTAATTCTTTTGCTGTTCAATAGGAGGCTGACTTTCTTTAGTTTGATGCTTGACAGGGGCAACAATCTTCTTGGGAGGAGCTGATGCTTTCACCTTTGAAGAATTTGCTGGCTGATCTTCTGATGTCTGATATTTTTCCTTAACAGGAGCAGCAGGCTTTTCAGGAGAGGCTAGTGCATCTTGTTGAGCAACATTAGATTTGGATCGGAGATTATATCTATTTTTATCTTCTGATGTGAAAATGCCATCACCAAGAAGATCATCTTCTATCTGTTCAGTCATTAATGATTCCTCATAATCTTGTTGTGTTAGATAAGACTTCCATGTCTATTCTCCAACACAATGAATGTCACCTTCTCCATCTTCTTGATCTTCACCATTGTCATCGTCCATCACAACATTCTGAAGAGGGACTTTTATCCTCTGATATTCATTAGAATTCTTTTCTCTTTGCAGGATCTGAGTTAGCTGATTATTCCTTTTGAAGCTGTTAGGATTTAGATTAGGATTTCTGCCTGCAGGATCATAAGTGCTTCTACCTTTCACAGGCTGTTTATTTTCGATCTTGAGCTTAGATATCTTAGAGGTTAGAGACTCTAACATTTTGGCCATTTTATCAAGTTTAGGATCAGCATGTGATGAAGATGAGGCTTCATTCTTCGATCTTCTCCTATCAAATTCTCCTTTTCTCTTCTGGGAGGCCAGAATGTTTGATTCCACCTCAAGGGAAACATATTGCATGAGGGATAATGTTGGTGACCTCCTTTCTCTCAACAGTAAACAAAAATCTGAATCAAAAGCATCAGAATATGTAATCTTGGCAGAAGCATCTGATGGTTTTATCTCAGCTGGTATTTTTCCATACATCCGGTTAAACCTCTTGGTGAAATCAGAGACTGACTCATTACTTTGTTTCCTCAAGTTCCTGAATTCTGTGATGTAGTAGACAAAATCTCTTCTGTCACCTCAATGTTTCAGGAATATCTCATCCAATTGCTCGATTCCGACAATGGAACCAGCAGGGAGTTCTTTAAACCATTTCCTAGCATGGCCATCTAGGATTTGGACAAAGACTCGTGTCCAAACATCTTCTTGTTCAATATTAAGGTTCTCTGCATAACTGTAAAAGGCCTCAATATGTTCTTCAACGGACACATCGCCTTCGCCTTTGAATTTAGGCATATATTTCTGGTAGTCTCCTGTTGGCATGGTTGCTACTGGGTTCAACAATATGAGTGGTGCATACCTAGCATCTAGGATTTGTTGCATCTTAGTCAAAGGAGGACGTGGTGCAGCCATGATTATCAAAGGTGGGGAAAATGATAGTTTCTTCTTCAAGTCTTCGACACTGGAGGAATGTGAAAGAGGTGAATCTTCCAATGGGAAAGAGGTCTGATAAGAGGCTCTGTAAAAATTTGCAAGCTGGCCAGCTAAATTTTCTTCACCCTTAGCAGATAGCTCTTGGAGGAGATGCTCAACAGCAAGGAGGCTAGTATAAATGTTCAAGTGGTCTTCTTGTTGCTGAGAATAGAAAGATTCAAGGGAAGAAGAACTGTGGCTTCTTTCTAAAGTTTTTTCAATCAAATTATAATTTATCAATTTATCATCACTAGGATTTTTCTGTTGATCAAAAAGAGTTTGTTCTACTATAGTATTTACATCCTTTTTATCATCAGTGTTCTTTGAAAAGAACTCAACTTTTTCTGCAGTAGATTTCTCAGAATTTAAAAGAGGATTACCTTTTGGATCTTCTCTTGAAGTTTGACCTTGAATTGTCTTTCCTTTTCTAAGAATTGATTCTGGATTGGACACTAGTGTGATCGGTGATTCTTGAGGATTTGAACTAATACTGATCCTCTTAGGAGCCAGGATGAACTTGTGGAGTCGCCAGATAGATGATTACAACCAACTGAAAGTGTCTAATCTTTGTCTATCATCAAAGATTAGCTCTGTGTTGTATCCCAGGAAAGCAGAGCTTGAATTCCGTTTCCCCGGCAGCGGCGCCAACTTGTTATCACTCCAAGAAAATCCTTAGGGTTGTATGCTAAGGATGCTTGGTAACTTAGAAATTATGGTTTTTATGTGTTTGGGACAATGGGGTCATCAATGATTTGTATAAGAAACAGTTCATCACATATCTAAAGATAAAGTGCTTTCAGTAAACAATAACCAAATCCAATAATTGAAAGAGAGGGTGGAGAATACTGTTCTTGATTTGCCAATACAAATGAAAGTAGGGCCTAATACAAGACAGTAAGGAATCCTTTAATTTCAAGCCTATGAGTTCAACAAAGAGGTAATAGTATTTATGAACTAAATAAACTGAAATTAAAATACAGAGAATGAAAGATGAACAATTCTGGTATTACAAACGAAAGGAAACTCCACTTTATTTCTGCAAAAAAGAGTCTATACAATAGCATGAAATATCTCCCAGTTTGAACCCTTATCTCGTATCAAAAGTAGGCCTTTATAGGCTCTTACAATCTGTTTTACAGATCCTAAAAACATGGATCTGTATTTAATAAAAACAATTCAAATCTATTTCAACAACTTTGAAAAATAAAGTCTTCACAACTACACTTAGAACCTGAACTGTCTTCAATTTCCAAAATTCACCATCTGCATCCTTTAGCTCCTGGTATCTACAATGTGATGAAACATGGCTGGACACCTGTATGGACAGTTGGATCTCCCCAACGTTCTTGGTCGATTTTTGAGGAGGTTGTTTTGCATGTGGCTGCCAAAATTCACTCGAACCTCTGATGCTGAGCCCTTTGCATGCGATCTGATAGTCCATTGATATTTGGGAACTCCTTCATAACCTGTTCAAAATGATCTATTTTGTCCTTGGCTTCAAAAAATACTTTTCCAACTTTCAACATCTAACTCGTTTAATATTTCGTTGGTTAGCTATTGAAAGTTGCCACTTTCAACAGCTAACGGGTCATAAAATATCACTTTGCACTGGTGAAAGCTCAGACTACGCCCAAAACGAGTTTTCACCTTCAAAATTTTGATTTCATCAAAACTCAGTGTGCCTCCTTTTTTTCACCTTGCATATTAACAGCGACTTGAGAAAGTACCTTCAGGTCTGGATGAGATTTTTGTCTTTGCTTTTGTTTCAATCTTCTTATCTGCCTTTTAAGGCATTTGGCAAGCCACCACAGACTATTGTAATATTTGGTGAGTTTTTGCTTTCTCTTCTTCTCTTTAACACTTTCCTTAGCCAATCTCTCAAGTGCAGCATTTGTTTTTTCGAAGTTCTCAGACAACTTCTTATACCTTCCTTTGATTACCCGTTCCAAAACCTCTTGCTGAGCAATTACCTCTTTCAGATGCTTGATTTTCTAAGACTTCTTTGACTTGGAGCTTTTTGATGTTTCTCCTTCCTCTGTCTGGGTGAAGGTCTCATAGTTTTGTGCACACTTAGTTGACTGCTCAGGACTTTTGGTGACAGGGCATTTATCTTGTTGTTCTGATTCTGAGTCTGAATAGGGCAAGTTCAATATATTGGTTCTCTTCTCTCTACTCTGCTCTGTAGGACGCTCTGTGGTCTTCTCTGTGTTCTTCTCAAAGTTTAACCTTTTCTTCGACCTATGGGGATTTGCTCCAGAAATTCTATCTTCAGGAGGTCCTGGAAGGGTCCTTCTTTTTCTTGAACTACTTTGAGGAGAAGACTGTTTCTTTGAACCTTTCCCTGGTTCGTTTGCAGGCTGGGCCTGTGTTTCAAAACCCTCCCAGAATAGAAAATAATCCCAGCTCCTTCCCTGCTCTTTCAATTCCTCCAGGATGATTAATTTTATGAGGCCGAAGTGACATAGAGTACTTTTTATGCTCAAGGTTTGAGCCCTAATCTTCTTGCAAACCTTAGTCAAAATTTTATGTAGGAAAAAAGGTAAATTAAGGGGAGTCTTGCCTGTGAAATGGTCCAGGAGTTTGATGTGATACATCATAAGTTTATCATACCTGCCCTCTGAGGTAATGTACAATTGGATGCCTTTGAACAACTCCTGCCATTCTTCTTCTAGATAGGAAGCTAGCATACCTTTTTTCCATGCCTTGTGGCTGTACCCCTCTTTCAAATAAGCTCTGAAATCCAAATTTTTGGGAGCAGTGGTTTTAAACCATCTCTGACCGGTTCTTGGTAGGTTTGTTGTTGCAGCAATGACAGCTTCAGATACTCTAATTTCCATGGACCCAACAAGATCTTTGTTCCCATCGAAAGTCTTAGCAAAAGCTTCTGTTGTAGACTGGTGGCAACCATTTTGCAACCTCTCAACGAATTCGATACACCCTGCATTCGAAAAATGATTCTGGACTTCAGGATGTGTCTGTAAAAAGGACAGGCTATCCAACTCTCTCCTAAGTAGAGCACCGCTTCATCTCCTCGCCATTCTGTAGCTCGAAAATCCCAACAATTCTGTATATTAACCCCTGCAAATGTTGTTCGAGCCGAGGTTCTCCGCTGTTGAAAGCACTTTGGGCGTCGACTCTGTTTTAAAAACAAATGAAACTTTAACAGACCTCCATGAACGATGTGTGATATGGAAACAATGTTTTGATTTGATGTTGTCAGGCCGGTGGTACATCCTCTGTACCTACAGCACTGAACTCGAACTTGCCATCCTTGATGCCATGATTGTGGAGTGTGAGTTTCTGAGCTGGATTCGCATCACAATCCTATTTTTACGTGTAGAATTTGAGTTTCCATCATTACCCACTTTCATCAGCGCATGATTTGGATTTGCCTGACGTGGGATGATCATATCATCATTTTCCTTTAGACGTGGATATCACGCACGTGATTCCCTCTTCCTTCAGCCAACGGCCCGTGGAAATTTCCCCTTAGTTGTTGATATTTACCACTTTCAACAGCGCAAGGACCTGTGGAAAACCCCCGTTAGCTGTGGAAAATCTCCACTTTCAACAGCGCACGACCTTGAAAGAACTGCTCCGTAGCTGTGGAAAGTCTGCACTTTCACCAGCACACGACTCGCGAAACTGATTCTTGGATATTTTGAAATTCACCACTTTCAACAGTGCACATAACTATGAGAAGCGCTCCTTAGCTGCTGAAAGTCGCCACTTTCAACAGCACACGACCTTGAAAGAACTGCTCCGTAGCTGTGAAAAGTCTACACTTTCACCAGCACACGACCCGTAAAACTGATTCTTGGATATTTTGAAATTCACCACTTTCAACATCACACAGACCTATGAGAAGTGCTCCTTAGCTGCTGAAAGTCGCCACTTTCCACAGCTAACACTCAACTTTTGGACACACGTTAGCTGTTGAAAGTGAATTATGAAAATTTTGAAAAGAAGACTTTATGGGTCATATTATTTTCTAAGACAAAAACCAAAACCTAAGTTTTACAGCTATAAAAACTCAAAAATGACTTGAGGACACTACCGATAGCCATGCTATCCACCACAAAACTTGACCAAAAGGACGGTTTCATTTTGGGAGTTAACAAAACCCTTCAAAGACGAGGTATTGTGTGATGTTTCCCCACTTGAAGTTTGTGATGTTTTTATAGGACAACCATATATGTGGAAGTGTCATGTTGTTTATGAATCTAGGCCCCATAGTATCACTATTACTTTGGGATATCAACTCTACAGGGTACCAGAGGTAGTCCCAAATACTGTGGTTTCTATGATCCCTGTGAAGCAGTGCAGAAAGGTGGTTTCTCAGACCATGATATTTTTCCTCTGTATGGTTCGATCAGAAGGTGAATGGAAGGTCATTGCAACCTCCAAAACCTCTGTACCAGGTCTCTCTGCATAGCAACAACAAGTGGATGGAATAGTCTAGTACAAAGACATATTTTCCTCGCCTACTAGGGTACCTGTGCACTGTCAGGTAAAGAAATTAATTGATATGAAACTCGGTGCTATTATTCCCAATGGTCCTATATACAAATGTTTTTTTATGGAGAATGAAGAAATCAAATGTCAGATTCAAGAGCTAATTTTGAAGGGCCACATAATACCAAGCTCCTCACCTTACGGGAGCCCAATTTTTCTAGTACAGAATAAGGATGGGACATGGTGACTTTGTATTGATTACAGAGTCGTGAACAAGATCACAATTAAGAACCAGTGCCCAATTCCTCAGATTGATGATCTTCTTTATCATCCCAAGGGATCCAATTTTTTCAGTAAAATTGATTTGAAGTTAGGTTACCACCAAGTGCCGACTGAGAAAATTGATCTGTGGAAGACAACATTCAAGTTCAAAGAAGGCCTCTTTGAGTGGTTGTTCATTCCTTTCGACTTGACTAATGCCCCACCCAGATTTATGCGGATGATGGATCATATATTACAGCCATTCACAAACTCCTTTGTGGTTGTATATTTGCATGACATCCTCATCTTCAACAAAACTTGGGAGGATCATTTGGAGCACATTCAATAGGTATTGGGAACCCTACGAAAGAACAATTTATATGCCAATTTGGAGAAGTGTTTCTTCGACATGCAGAGAATCCAATATTTGGGATACATCGTGGATGATAAGGGTTTACATGTGGATCTAACAAAGACCCAATTCATCCATAATTGGTCAACCCCAAAGACAATGACCAAGCTCTGTAGCTTCTTAGGCCTTGCTAACTTCTACTAATGATTTGTGTTGGGGTTCTCTCATATAGATTGGACCCTAATAAATGTGACCAAGGGTGGCACAAAGACCAATTTTTTGTGGTTCGTTCCCCAATAGAAAGAATTTGAGGATTTGAAATCTCGTCTTTTCTCAGCACTAGTCCTCATTCTACAAGAACTGCAACAACCATTTGAGATTGAGACATATGCATCATATTATGCTATCAGTGTATCCCTCATTCAACATGGGAATCTAGTAGCCTATCACAATGAAACTCTATCTATTGATGTTAAAATATACCCCACCTATGACAAAGATATGCACTCCATTATGCAGGCATGTCGACAGTGGAAGAATTACATTCTGGGGAAGGGAACGATCATCCACACTGATCACCGTCACCTGTAATTCATGCAGACACAAGGAAAGTTACAAAATGACATCCATCATAAGTGGGCCACATACCTACAACAATTCCACTTGAATATTAAGTACAAGAAGGGTAGCACCAACCATGTCGCAGATTTCCTTAGTTGACCCTCGGTGGCAGAGCTCACCACAGTTATCAACTCCTATGGACATGAAACATCTAGATGACCACAATTATACAATAACAGATTTGAATTTTCTACTTCCTATCAAAAATTGAGCGCGGGAAAAACAATTCCTAGCTTTCATCTCCAGGATGGATTATTATTCCATCTAAGCCACCTTTATGTTCCTTCAAGCGAGCATGTGAAGTTGATATGGGAAGCTCATTATAGCTAGGAAGTGAGACATTTTGGTGTATAAAAGACAGTGGAAGTACTGTAGAAACATTTTTATTGGCCAAATATTCGACAAGATGTTCGCAAGTACACCAGATCCTGCACCTCCTTCTCCATTGCCAAGCCCACCATCAATAAACAGGGGCTATACACCCCTCTTCCTACTCCAGTTAGGCCTTGGTAGTCCATCACCATGGACTACATGCAGTATGACTTCAACCAAGCATGGGAATGACTTTGTCTTCGTGGTCATCGATCGATTCTCTGAGATGGAAATTTTGGCACCCTGCAAGAAGAGCATCATAGCCGAGACAACCGCCAAGATCTTCTTCACACGTGTTTGGGTTCATTTTGAGATACCACAAACTATTATCTTTTATCAAGATAGTATTTTCCTGAGCACCTTTTGGTCCATCCTATGGTCGATGATGGACACCAACCTGACCAAATCGACTACCTTCCACCCACAGACTGATGGAAAAACAAAGGTAGTCAACAAGATGATTGTCCATATCCTATGAGTGTATAATTCTAAACATCCATGAACATGGGATGAAATCCTTCCTTATGTTCAACATAGATACAACATATCCCTCCACAACTCTATTGGGCACATCCCTTTTTAGGTGTGCTTGGGGTTTCAACCATTGGCCCCCATTGATGTAGCTCTTCCCATTGCAGCCACACAGGAAGAGTCCTCCCATGATCAGAAAGAGGCTAATTGGGAAGCCATTTTTTTTAGCGCATCCAACAACAAGTTCATGATATTGTGCAGAAATCCAACACCAAGTACAAGCAACGCCACTATTAGGATCGGATACCGCAAAATATTTAGGTGGGAGATAAGGTCTGGTTTCATTTGTAGAACGAGTGTCTCATAGGACCCCATCATAAGTTTTTCCCACTCCGATACAGACCTTACACCATCACCAACATTATGGATGAGAATTCTTTTGAATTAAGTATTCCTCCTTTCCTTGGATTACACTCAGTATTTAATGTGGAACTGCTCTAACAATATTTCCCACCTCTCTTGGACACTTCAGATGCGGTCAAGAAGTTGTCCCCTAAAAAAATCAATCCTTCCTGCATCGAAAAGGTGATAGTTAATCAGATCATGGGCACCAAGACAAAGGACACCCTCCAATAGACTATCAAACTCTATCAGGTCCTCAAAACAGGGCAATTTCTTCATCAGGGAAAGTGGCTCACTAGGCTTCAGGTTCAACAAACGTTTCCTCATATGATGTAGTCACTTGATGCAATGGAGACCATTTCTTCCTAATGGGGGAGGAATGATCCAGTTGGATATCAGTGGCCACCCACCTATTCCACTAGCTCAAAGACTAATTTCCATTTTTGTAATTTTTTCCTAGTTTTCGAGTCCTAAATTTCTAGGGCCGCTTTGAGGCCCTAAACAAATTTTTTTGGGCCCACCATAGTCACACTATAGGAATTAGCAAAAGTGTGATGAAAACATGTGTATTCCTCAAATATTTCTTTCCAACAAGATATCGTGCCCCTAAAATGGAGATCATATGCAAAAGTTACAACCCCGGGAAGTTGATGTACCAACTTACCCCATTAGGGCCCACATGACTTTTGGCACTTCAGCTCCTAGGGTTAGGTTTTTGGATGTTTAGGGTTTTATCATTTATTATTTATGTTAAAAATTCCTTTGAAGCCTAATTGTAACCGGATTCTTGTGAATGAGCATAGCCGACACATCTCTTTTCATAGATAAGCTACCACCATTCTAGCTAGCTTGTGTTCTTTTGCATTTTACAGTCTTTTGTTTTTCAGATAGTCATTAATAGAATCTGAGCTTTACTTTATTACTATGTTCCTTTCCATATCTCTATGTAAGTATTTTTTATATCTATATTATATATCTTCCTTCGTATCATTCCTAAAATAATCCAAATCAATTCCTAGCAAAGAAAAGAGTCTATTTGATTTTAGCTTTACAAATATTTTCTTTTGATTGTTGTTTATATCAAAGGGAAAATGGATGAAAAATTTATGGTGTTTACTCTTGACCCAACCAAAGAAATGAAAAAATGTGAATTCACCACTCATATGGTTCTCTCTCCCATTGCAGTGACTCATGTCTGTAATATTAAAGGAATCTTGTCCCGAAGCGGGGGTAGGCCTATCTACTACCTAGTTCTTTTCTCTTCTAGTCTGTACTCGAGACATTTTTCAACTAAGAAAATTTTCACACAAAACCAAGTTAATTCACCTTTGAATTTTCTAGAGATAATAGTAATTTCAAACTTTGTAGACTACATACGTGTTAGCCCGAGATCTACAACTCACAATGGAATTTACCCAACTTCTACAACAATAGTGTTCACATTTTTAGTGGTTTAATAGACTGAGCGATGTTGATTATGTTTTAACATGGTCATTCTATTATCAATTTTCCCCAAACCTTGTATAATTAATGTAAAATGCATTAAATATTCAACCCAGTCATAATCATACTGTTCGTCATTAATTTCTTCGAAGATAGATCAATGCTTTTTACCATTTATGCATCGTTGGGGTAGTAGAGTCTATAGGGAGGAGAGTTTTTCGATATCGGCTTCAGGAGGTTGTAAAGAGATGGATTTGTATGTATATATTATGAGGACATTTTCTGACGACTGATGCATTTTATATTAATATTTATCTTCGAAAAGTGTGCCAAGAGGTGATGGTGGACGATCCATTTATAAGACTTCATTTTTCAACTACCTATGCAACCCATGCAAAAAATCTTCCCCTATACTTTCACGAAAATATGTCCATGGAGGATTTAGGTGATATGAGGTTAAAAGAAAATCTACTTTAAAAATATCTATTGTCGTCATCAAAAAATTGGTTAATCTGGACCGTCAAATAATTCTAGGGATAGATCTTCGACGATTTTCCTCAATATATATCATCGTCGGCAGGTCTCATATAGATAATAGGAAGAAATTCCATGATGTTTCCCGACGATGAAAAGGTTTATTTAATGAGAATACATGATGTAGATACGATGTCCATTGGAAGTCATGTTAGATTGTACCGGAATGCAGGGTAATGTTTGGGCCCACCTCGTATGTTGTAAAGAATCTTATCCTCTACAAATTTGAAGGCTAGTCCCCTTTTGACACTTGTGTAGCAGTATGATTGGTCCTAGCAAGGATATCATCATCAAATCTAGAATATAACTCACAATGGGTGGAATTCTTGTTGCATTTTCTCGACAACAATGTTGTAGAAGCATCATCATCAGAACAATAGAGTATAATAAAAGGTTTTCTATCAGGAATAGGAGGGTCGATGATATTTTCTCAGGGTCGTATGAATAAGGACTTGGGGCTTAATGTTGTGGATGATTTTGTTCTGAAAAGTGTTCAAGTCTCATGAGGACATAAAGAAAGGGCCTATGCAATGGAATTGGGTACTCTTAACCGAATTTTCCTCAATTTGACTTTGGAGACTGTGTACAAACATTAATATCATTAGAGAATAACTAGTTGGGTAAGTAATGAATAGTACCTTACAAAATTTTGGTAGTATGGGTACCCACTAAAACTCCATAGTGTTAGTATGTTGTGGTGTGCCTCACAAAAAAACCTAATCATTCTGGGAACATAGACAACATTCTCTCTGTCATATAGGTTAGATCCAATCTGTCATCAGTTGTTGATGTTGGGAAAGGAATATTTCAAGACTCGTCACTTATGGGATATTATCAGGGAAGTCCACCCCTCCTCCCTCCCATAGACTCAACTCAAGTTTCTGTAGTCTCATCAAATGGTTTAGAGATAGGTGATGAAACCTCCATAGAGGAACACACACACACCTACGTCTACCTCAAACACATCCACATTGAAACCCATTAAATAAAACCTGTCGATGATTGGGAAAATACCCATTTGGAAAATTATCCCTTAATACATAACCCAAATACCATTATTTTACCCACCACCAGGTATATCAGTCGATTATGTCCCTAGTAATCTCACCTTACTAAACATGGTGATCATTATCCCAATATGGTATCTAGAACCACCCTCTATGGTACCGGTCCCATCCATACCATCTCAACCAAAGGATTTTCTCACACAAATGAACATTCAACCAACAACTCTTCCAACCATTCACATAGTTGGGGGAAACTATACCAACAAAAGGGGCACCAAGAATAAAAAGTGATCCACTTATCAGCCTCAGGATCAACCACCATGCACACTTTATGAAATAGTTGGACACCCTACCAATCTATTCCCTACACTACCTGGATTATGCAATCTAATTCAGTTTGCAAAGACAACACCAATACTTCCTACCTCAACAAATATGACCACAAACACTATTGTAAAACCCTTTTAATCATGCAAGAAATTTCTACACACCAAATTTGCATGTGCCTTATGCTCATAATATGTCTATTACACTCATCATTGTCCATATCTCCTTCAATTCCAGGAAACATTAGCAGTAGTATGACAAACATCAATTCTTGATCCCTCTCAAGCACCCCCCATTGACGCTAAATTGATTAACATCTGTTATATATCCACATCATTAAATGAACGAATGAGACACCTCTATGTGTTGTTCCACCAAATGGACCATTTTATATACATGTGCCCTCTCATTGTTGAATACAGAGATCATCACATGACTTCCCTTCAAAATGTTTGAACAACCCTTCAAACATCACTTCCTCAAACACCGACTACATTACCCTCCGAGGGTAATATCATCATCCCTTCTTCAAAGACAGAATACTTACCTTTGGTACCGCCAACAATACATATACCATGATGATCATAAGACTTCCCATAGAACCCACCAAATTTTCTAGTAAGACCTTTACACTATATTTTTCCTCCACCGAGTACATATGATCCAAACACATGTATGGAAATATGGTGAATTTCATCTAGTGAAGTCCCTCCCCCTCCTTTCTTTAGTCAACTCACCCCAGCAGAAAGCGATGGTCACCCTTCTACATCTTATACACTTTCTATAAATGACAACACCCTAACAGACTTAAACCAAACATTAGACGCCATCATGCCACCCTTACTAGTTTATACCTATGAAGATCCATTCTTCTCGTATATCTTCCAATCAGATGAAGACATCTTAGAGGCCATGAAAACAACTTATTTTCCTTGGGGTTCCATGTACCATTGATATTTTTTCTTATCACAAAAGGAATTTCAACCCCACATAGATACCAATCTCTATGCGATTGAAACCAAAGAATTCATCCCTCCAGGAAATGTGGATTTCTTCAAGAACCCAATCACCACTCTTGATGATTCTAAAGAGGTTATTATGGACAAAATATCTCCCACAATCAAAATAGACATATCTTTCAAACCTGACATCTTTGAAGAAATCACTCTCGGTGTTGCATGCTCCCCTGAAGAAGTTCAATCTTACAAAGCTCGCTTTCAAGAATTTAGGGATATCTTCGCCTAATCCTATACCAAAATTCCCAAACTAAATCCATCCACTGTCGAGCATCGAATCAATACATGGACCTATGTTTCCCCCACCGTCAAAATAAATTACCATTACACCCTTCAAAACCCATGGCTATCAAATCCGAGATCGACAAGTTACGCTCTGTGGGGTTCATTTACCCCATTGCATGTACTTCTTGGGTCTCAAACCCTATCTCAGTCAAAAATAAATAAGGAACCATTCAGGTTTCCACTGATTTCAAATACCTCAATCAAGATTGTCCCAAAGACAACTTCCAACCCCCTTCATCGATCAAGTAATCGACACTTATGCTACACATGAAGTCCTTTCATTGATAGATGGATTTTTCAGCTACAACCAAATACCGATCTGGCATGTGGATCAATACAAAAACACATTCACTACCCATGGGGTACTTTCACTTATCATGTCATTCCATTTGGGATCAAGAATGTCTTTGCCACATTCTAGCGAGCCGTGATCTATGTCTTCCATGATCTCTCCCACATCATCCTCACTTACTTGGACGACCTCACCGCTCGATCCAAGAAGAAATCACAACATTTGGAAGACTTGCAGATTATATTTCATAGATGTCACCAATACAACATTCAATTAAACCCTCCCAAGTACATTTTCTGAGTCACAACAGGATGCCTACTTAGTTTCATCATTTCCTAGCAAGGAATCATGGTAGACACCTTGAAATTCCAATCCATCAATGATATTCCTCCCCCCAATCATTTTCACCAACTACAAGGCTTACAAGGCAAGGCCAATTTCTAATGTTGCTTTATTCTTGATTACGCAATTCACTCCCATGGATTCTTATCC
>WSFP011421678.1:0-22875 GCA_009831015.1 Picea engelmannii | reverse complement strand
CAATCTACACTGGAGTCACCAGGGAAACCTACGAACCCTCCTCCTCATCATAGATGGTTATTAATTTGAACAAGGGGTTAGGTACACTTGACCTACCCGATTTCCTCTATATCTCAGGTTGGGTTGAAATTCCCCCTAGCGATCTGATCTACGATGATGGAACTTTAGGGTTTTCAGGCTTGGTGATTTCTTCAAGTTGTATTGGCTCTAAGCCACTTGGCATCTCAACACATCTACAAGGTCAGGATCATTCTATAACTGGCCAATGATTCTTTGTGCCCATTATAGTAAGAATAACCCTCTTCTTTGTGCCTCTGCAGTCTCTGTCACTCTAATATCTTCCTGAGCTTGAGGGCCTCTTGAGCTGACTTCTCTATTGTCTCAAATTGTTCGTCCATGCTCATGGCCTTGAACCGGGTCATATTTGGGTTGGCCATCCTTTGTACTACCTCTTCCAAGTCCTTAGTTCACTGTATGAAAATCTCATCCTCAAATTTATCATGCGCATATGGCCAACAAGATGATACATGTGAAGCATGTTGGAGGACCAGGCCTTTAGGGTCATGCTTGCAGAATTGGCCTATCGGGAACCTAAATTCAAGTTGGCTCAACCCTTCTTGTTTGGCTTGAGCAGTGTCCTTTACCAGATAAAACCCCACATGGAAACCGTAGGGTATGAAAGCCTGCTTGTTGTCCTTCACTAGTGTGGCATTATAGCCCTGTAGGATGGTATGATAGCAGATTTCTCCTACAATGAGTTGGTCTGGGACATGAGTAGGGAGTAGATGTGGTGCTACGGTGGCCCTGAACACCCTGATATAGGTTGAGCGTTCATCCAAATACCAGTGGCCTACCTTCACTACCATTTTCTTAGCTTCTGTAGACAATCTTGGGCATTCCTTTTTAATTATAATAAAATTAATACAAGCAATAAATTTATCGTAGATGAGTGTGTAGGATGTTTTGTACTGGTTCTCCCAAAGTATGTTGAAATAAACATGAACAGGGACCTCCACAACATGCCAACTTAAATTCATGTCGAAGAAGAAATTTCTTTCACAAATCACATCGAGCAAGTACGAGGCCATGTGGAAAGTGGGTGCTTCCCCTTCTTTCAGCATCTGAGCCTATTGTATACAAATGCTCAATTGTTTGGAAATTATCGCTCCCCAGTTGAAGTTTCTTCTGGAGATTGCCACTGTGTATTCCAAGGGCATCCATGCTTCCAAAAACTTGGAGCATTCCTTCTCTCCATACAGTCGAAAGATGAGAGCCATCAAGTAGATGTATGGCTCCCTTAGGTTGACTATTCCATACTAGCCACTGCTCCAGTTTGTAAAATTTTTGTCCTCCTTCCACCATGAGGCCATCAACCGACTGGTGTCATGGAATTCATAGAACTTCATCATGAAGTTTGTGTTTAGTCACTCCTCTTGGTCTCTGAGTTTGTAGTACTTTTGGACTTCTTTCGGGAGGAAACATCTGACACACCCACCATTCGCATCATTGATCAAGACCTTCTACGCATCTATATGTTCGATTAGCCACTTCAAAACGTCTATGCAAGGGAAAATCGAGGTTCTTATAGATAACATGTGTAAATATGACCATCGGATATTTGGGAACACCTAGTCATCGAGCGCCCTTACATCTGGGTCACTGTGTGGGATATATTTCGGGTACTCTTATCGGTTGATTCTTTTGAAAAGGTCCCCCCAATGTGGGAGAATTACCTTGGATCCAATGCTTTCTTCTGTATCACTGAAGACTAGAGGTTGGACAAAGGCTTTCACTATTGAGGTTTTTATGACTGACTCTGCCCTAGGAGTGTACTCCAACTACCTCGCAATACCAGGAGAAGAATATTCATTTCAACTTCCTTTAACTTGGGTTCTCTCGATGAACGTTTGGTGGTTTGCTTTCTCAACGACATTTTACCTGTAGTTAGAACATAGTTAGAGACCATGTAATAAATTATATGCATATATAAATCATGACCACCAAATTGACAAACTTGAACACATAACTTTGTAGCTTGTTTAACCTAGTTTTGATAATATGAGGATCAAACCAGTCTCAAGATGCTTTCTTTACTTCTTCGAATGCTCTGGAATTCAAAATTTTGCACAAAATGAAATTGTTCAAAGTCATTCTAGAGATTTTAAACAGGATGAAATTATGTTGTCACATCATTCATTCAATTCGGGTTATGAGTGTAGTTCTATTAAATCTGCTGCCAGATCTTCAAAGACGTTTAAAATTAAATTCGATCGTGGGTTGATGGCATGAGTACGGGTTTTAATGTGGCCTATCGGTGATTTCAAATTGATGTTGTCCAATCAGCGCATGAGGTAGAAACAAATGCAGGATGAAGCATTAACTAGTCTATTAAATGTCATAATCCGATCATATCTTATGCTGAAAAAATACCATCGTTTCGCTAGTCCAGTTGGTGAGTCGAGGGTCGAGATTCTGCTTCAAGCACTTTTTGTTGATATCGTCTTGCAAAATCTATGACGCCAATCGATATTTCCATACAAATTTGACATAGAAATGATGACCTGAAGATGTGACTTGGACACATGAAACCTTAAGATGACTCGAGATGAAAGTAGGCCATATGACACCCTTACATGATATAGACATGTGGCACTTGAGACTGACATCTTCATTTACTTGTGTTAATCAGAATCATGACTTTCTTTAAGATACACGTTCTAAAACCCAATTCTATCTTGCTGACTCTGAAAAGTATCAAAGATCGACGATCGGCGATAAGCCTATGCAAGTTCTCCCAGATCGACTCTCTCGAAAAAGTATCAATGTCGAAAATGTACTGGGGATCGATGAACGATGATATGTTTATTGTAGAAAAACAAATTATTGTTTTAACCCTTCTATATTTCCCCTCCCCCGATAAATCACATCGGTCATCGACTATCAGTGATTTCTTTATGGATTTTGTTAATGTCTATCCTTTCCATATTTTTCTGACACTGATGGGGATCGGCTATCTCCTAAATTTTTGTGGTGAATAACTCACACAAACCAACTCCACCTTCTACCAATTTCGATGGTGCATTAATGCTCAAAGACCATTGTAACTGTGTGGCCACTTTACCTACTTGAATTTTGTCGACCCTGAACATAATCGCGTTATGTGCAATGTTAGCTGCAGATTCGTAGTTAGGATGTCAAGTTCTTTTAGACACAAGGTTTCATCTACAAAGTTCAAAAACCTAACTTGGTTGATAAGTTTCATGAAATAAAAACAAACATCAACCATTCCTCCCATGTGAACTCAATTTAGACAGTAAAAGAAAACAAGTGGTACCCAAAAAGTGATAAAATTTCATAAGGATTTTAGGATGTGTTGAGCGCTCAACAAATGGCAATTTACTGGGAGAAAGAAGAATCTTTGTTCCTTCCCCGAGCTTAGATGATGCAGAAGCTGGTTAAGAACCTTACTGGTTTTTTTTATCAGATTCCCTTATATCCTTGCATTTAAACTTCCCCCATTTCGTGAATATGGGCCCGCCTGTGGGTTTTCAACCTTCATTCCACCTTCATTCCACCTTCATTCCCTTTGACCATGACCCACGCCCCCTTTTGAAAAGAGTCGAGTAAACCATTGAATAGAACCAGGAATTTTAGTTATCATCATTCACTTGTTGCGGTGTTGCTCTGCTGCTAGTGAGCATCCATAGCCCCAACAGAGTCACCCTGACATCACAGACCTTGCTCCGCTGCCAGCGAGGGTACATATCACCAGTGGAGTTATCTGCATACCCTCTCGTACTTCATGCTCATTTGATATAATTGATTTTTTTTCAGAAAATATGCCATGAGTGAGTGGGAGAGGAGGACGTCTGTTATCTGCAAGATGAGACGGTTAAGGTGAAATATTTCCTAGCTCTGTCTTTAGGTACATGTGGTCCCTTCCAAATTACCATCTTTCCCTTTAAGTTTTACCATACCACCAGGTGGACACTTCATCATTTTCCAAGGTTGTTTATTTTCAAATATTAGATGCAAAACTCTTCTAAGAAAAATGCATCTTGCCCAACATTTCTCGTGTTGCATGTAAGAACAATTCATGGACAAATTTATCTACACCATATTGATTAAGGTCAACCAATGGCTTGCAAAATACAACTTTATTGCACAAAAATAACACAAAAAAGAAAAACATAAATAAAGGACTCTGCAATGAACCAATCTAACACCTACAAAACAGAATAACATGAAAACACACACATTTTTTTTTTAAACATAAATATTGTTTTAGGGCCTGGGAATTCACTAGGAGGGTGTCGAGTCCCCCCTCATATTTTGCAACTGATATGTCCATGCCCCAAGTTTCTTGGCTACCTGGAAAGTTCCGAGCCATAGATTCTGAAACTTTGAATGTTTTCCCTTTGGTTCATTTTATCTATCCCATTTCAGGACTAAGTCTCCTACTTCAAAATTATTCTCTTTGGCCTTATGCTTGTCAAACCACCTTTTAACTATCTGTTGATGAGCGACGAACTTTGATTTTGATTTCTCCCTTTCTTCTTCCAGCATGAGGATGGTATCAATTCTCTGTTGAATAATTGATGAGGGTTGTCCTCTAGATCCTTGAGCAAGCTGAAGAGATGAGAGACATAGCTTGTTCATGAGAATGGATTATTTTTTGTATACCAGAAAGTATGGGGAGTTCTGTTGTGAGGAAAATCTCCTTACAGACTAGCAAATAGGGTTAGACTTTGCATGCAGATATGACCTAGAGAAAATTTACTTTCTACCTTCATCCCTAGACTTAAATCCCATTTATTTTTAGTGAATGCAATATCTAGATCAACCTACCTCGTTCTGGGCATTCGATGTCGATCCCTTGTCGTACTTGATTACTTGTTCACAGTTCTCCTTTTCAATGCTAACCTACATACAAGACAAGAAACAACTACACATGCATACTACCTATAGAATAATGGGTTAGAAATTCAAACATGTACTTAACAAATTATGAATAACTCATGAATTGGGATGGGAAAAGCACTTTCTTTATTACTTTGAATGAGTCAACTTACAGAAGTTGAGACTAGCCACCGCTCCGTGAACCTGATCCTGGGCTCCTCTTCAACTATCCTCCAACTGTTTTTGCTTTGTATCTCCTTTGGCACAAGGAAAGGCTAAAGGGTTGGGACAATGGGAATATGCAAATGGGCAGAGTTTCTTTGCTATATTTTTCATCCTTTCCAAATGGGACCCCTACCCGTTCTTTTATAGGCTAGAAGGAGCTAGGTATTTGGACGAACCCTCAGCCATGAATGGCCAGGAGTTTCAATTAACTCACCCATAAATTTTGTGTTCCATCAGAAACTTTCCTTTTTTCATGCTTTTTTCGGTCCACACGGGTTGTTTTGGGTCAGCCAGTGTGTACACGCGTTCAGTAATGGAGTAGGGCGCGAGGGCCTTTATAAAAGTGGATTTTAAAATAGTTGTTTAGCAGTGCTTTGGAAAAGAACGTATATGAGATGGTCTGATTCTAGGTAAGCATGTGTGGTGCAATTTAGGGTTATAACAGATGCCCCCTAATGTGCGAGGTCAAAAGAGAATTTGATGGCCGAAATACATTACCAATATTTACTGATGTGCCGAACGATTGAGCCCAAGGATCAGGAACCGCGAGGTGTTGTCTGCAAAATAACAAATGTTTCACTAAGGCGGGCATACCCATTCTCAGGATAAAATATAATCATGGCTACCAATCAAATACACTGTAGACCCATGTCATATAACTATGTAAAGAGTAGCCATGAATAATACACAATGGAGCTACATCTAGAAATAGAAAAGATATACATATAGAGTATCCATCTTCTAGAAGCTGATACGACCTGATGGATGGAGATGAGATCTTCAGAGCTCAAGCAACAACTTCAAAATATTCAAAACTCGGGTAGGAGTGTAATATGAGCGTACGACTGCACTACCCAGAGGTCTTGAACGGCTCATCGGTCATGGACTTGATAATCTTGAAGATTAGATTGAAGGCTTCAGTGATTTTGAACAAGGACTTGATTGGATGTTCAGGATGGATGGGTATGAGGACAAGAGACATATTGCAAAGGGGAAAACTCAGGCTTGGTGACAAACTTCCCTTGGATAATAGCACAACAAATGATGAGATTCGGGTAGGATGGCATTAATCATAAGTCTATGAAGTAGGAGGCAATGCAAACTCTCCATATGTTTGGAACGATAACCAAACAGTGGAGGACACAACTCTATAGTGAGAAAAAGATTCCTAAGGTCGTATTACATCCCATAGTCTGATGAAAAAATAGACAAATTTGCTTTATCCAAGGGTGACTCATTATGTTGCCAATAAAGAAAATACTTTTCCCTTCCTCTTTTTGGGATATGTTTGATTTTTTTATTTTTTTTGGTCCTTTTCAATAATTGTGGAAAAAGAATAAAGGAATATTACATTACAAAGGAGGAACGAATGTTGCAAACATACAAGTTCAAGGCACAAGGAAAAGACTGATGTTCAAAATAATGATACTCGGGAAAAAATCCTCCGTGGGCCAAGGGTGTTAAAATGTAGAAGCAAACTGTTACAAGGCTGATATATAAGGTATGCAAATGTGGTTAACAAAACACACAATGGTAACATCCCTCGATGTAAGTTTAACGAGCCCAGAGAAGGTAAGCTCGGTGTTTTTTCATATTTAGAGAATCTGAAAAAACATAAAAGGAGACTCCATTGGGGTACCTTTTTCGAAGGTAGTCTAGTCAGTTCGAAAAAGGGGTAAACTAGCACCAACAAGACTTCTATTCAAAACCCTTTTAACAAGTGTGATAAAGACAATATCACTAGCCATTTTTTCATTTTTAAGGAGTCTGAAAAAAGATTAACTATGGACTCCATCAGGAATGTTCTTCTGGACCAATTTAACAAGTGTGAAAGATAAGGTCACTCGACAATCTTTTCAATTTTAGGGAGTCTGAAAAGAGCTTAACTATGGACTCTGTGGGGGTTCCTTCTTCGTGATTTTAGTCCCTCAGGCCCGAAAAAGGGATAAAATTATACCTGAGAGTAATCTTCTAAAGAACTAAAGTTCCATAGAGTATACCTTTGTTCGTACAGTTGACCGTCCGAACCGAAAAAGGGGTAAACTATCGTCAGACAGACGTGAATTCAAATTTGAGTTTAACGAGCGTGAAAGGCCACAAGATCACTCGACAATATTTTCATATTTAGAGGGTCTAAAAAGGGTTTAAAAGAAGACTCGTTATTTTTTGGGAGTCCTGAGGGTGAGGTCAAGATTAGATGAAGCTTCTGTCGAATTGGCTTGGCATCAAGATACATTGTGATTTCATGTTCAACTATTCTTGTATCGATGCCTGGCATTTCCTCATAAGACCAGGAAAAAATGTCACAGAATTATTTGAAAAGATCTGTGTAGACTTGAATCTCTTCGGGGGAGAAATCCGCTCTGACGAAGACTTTCTCCATGATTCCAGGGTTTTGGGAGATATTGATCAATAAGGATTCAACGATAGTTTCCATATTACCCTCAGCATAAACCTCGTGTGTAGCTAAGGGATTAATAGGACAAGACCGCTCTCCTGTCATGGTCATGGTGAATTCTCCCGCTTCAATTCAGCTTAACTCTGGGAGGAAGTATGATCTATGATGAAGATCTTCCCAAGGTTTATCCGGACTAGTCATTGCTTCAATTATTGCTTCGTCAGAAGGCAAGACTAAGTGTAATGAATTGGTGTTACCGAGAGATCCATCAGCCCAAATAGGTTCTAGAAGTGGATCTAACTCTTGTGCAGGAGTCAGATCAGTGTTAGCTAAAGCTTGCTGGACTAAAGAGTACACTACTTCAACTGTAGATAAGGGCATGGACATGTCCGGGTGCCCTGTCTCATCCATCATGTCCTATGGGGAAGGAAGTATCCATGGATCCTCGAAGTAAGTCATGCGAAACGACAAAATTTGAAAAATCTCAACCTTATGGTGATTGGATATAAATTTGATATCGTCGTGAGGGGGTGGGTAATTGAAGGTACCCATCAAGGATGGGCACAAAACAACTCCTATGTTGATGACACTTGGTTGAGGATTATCAATCATTGGGACCGTGGATGCCCCCAAAGTAGGGTCAGGTCTGGAGAAAGAAAATTGATCGATGGTCACTATTCAGCCCTTGTGTGGAAACAACAATACTCAGGAAACTGTAGCAACCACAACTTGCATGGAATAAGTCCAACTCCTTCCTAACAAGAGGTTATAGTTAAGGGGAGCATCGACTACCTCTACTTCGACAGACACGGTCTTGCCTCCTAACTGCACAGGAAAAGAAGGAACAATACCATGTGGTCAGAACGAATGACTGTCGAATGCGATGAGGAGAGTAGGTGACAGAGACAAAACAGGTTGGCCAATGGCTTTCCAACATGCCAATGACATCACGCATGTCAAGGCTCCCTCATCAACCACCGTGTGAAAGATATTTTGAGTAAAATGTTTCATGGGATAAGACACTACTATCTGAAATGCTACATGGTAAAGCAGGTGAGGTTTTAAGTCGATTGTATCCAACATGATTGTACCCAGATTACAAGTCTCAGTAGAGCCTAAAGCGGTTAACAAGGATTTCCTCTGAGAAGGGAAACTTTGGAGGACTTCCAAAGAGGACATCGCACAAGGGGTTTGTGATAAATCTGCCACCACAGAGTAGTTCTGGGTGGCCCTTGCGTTTGGGTTATGAGAAGCTTTTTTAAATGTGCCTTTTGGAATGCGTGTCATTATTTCTCCCAATGTCTTCTCAATCTGTAGAGGAAGAGATGGGAGGTCAGCTTCTTTACCCTTCTTAGAAGTGTTTGGTTTACTATAGTCGTGCGCTCTAGTCGATATAAAAGCATCAGCCCTAACCATATATACGTTCACAGATGCAGGGTTGTTCGGAGGCGGATAGGGTTCCTGGATTCCCCCTTTGGTGCTTGTAGAGGCTTGAGTTAGATTTTGCCCATTCTAAAATGGATTAGTCAACACAGCCTACTGTTTCTATGTCACAAACATTTGGGCCTCTGCAAGTCGAGGATAGAGATGGGTCGGGTGGTATTCTACGCACAAGTTGCATGGATACCTCGCCTTTCATTTTTCAGTGTTGTCCCCGCCAACATTATTGGTAGGTTTTTTATCCCCCTTTCCTTTATTTCATTGTTTTTTCTTTCCTTGAGGCTATTGGGTGGCCTTTGGGTTAGTCGATTGCACTATGTGTACCTCCGACGTTTGGGTAGGGGGAGCAGCCAAAGTAGTAGTTTGGATGGCCGCTGTGTGTTGTATAGATAATTGCTGCAACTGCTTCGTCAATTGCTCAGCAGGCTTTGTGTGTGCTGAACCAACAATACCATAGACATGTGGTCCAACTCTCTGTCTAGTTTTATCCAGTATTGAGCATGGCGCATCTGGAAAGATGTTGTATAATAAACCGGACTGAGAATAGATGAGCTCAAATTATTGAGCTCTCATAATGGTGTCTTCTTCAGAGAATACACCTGATGTTGCGACGTCTTTGGATAACTGCGGGACCAAAGACTTAAGGAACCACTCAAGAAGGAATGCTAGTGGGACTGGTACCTTGATTAGACTCTTTCAACATATCCATTCTTGGATGTGATCAGAGATATGGTCCGCTGTCGTCTGTTCAAAATTGGCTAGCAGCTCTGTGCTAGCATCGTATCTCACAGGTAACTAGAAATGGTTTAGGAAATCCATTGCCAACTCACTGAAGGAAGAGTATGTTGAGCGATCAATCTCAATGTACCATTTCGTGGCACTCCCAATGAGAGTACATTGAAACAATTGTAACTATACGAAGTCATCTTTTAATGAGTTAGATGAGCACCAAAGATGGAAGGTAGTCACATGATCACTTGGATCTTCGTTAGGCTTGGCTTCAAACTTTAGAATGTATGAAGGAAACTTCGTCGGCATAGGAGGCCAATGCGGATCATGACAAATGGGGCCATTCAACAACCGTGTCAAATCTGGCAAGTGCAAAGTTTCCAGGAAAGGTAGTTTGGGTTGTTGGTGATAACCTGGGAAAAAGGGGCCTGGATTTTGACTGGCACCAGGTTGCCAGGAAAAGTTTGGCTACTAGCCTGGATTCTGGTAGAAGCCATGGCCCTAGCCAGCATATGGATTTTTCATATGTGGAGACATCATCGGATGATTTCCCAAATAGGACATAGATGGTTGGGCATGCATTGTATTTGAAGGAATTTGGGAAGGGTTGCCCCATGTTGGTCCCATGGGGATGGGCATAGTAGTTTGCCTGGGTTTCCATTGATTGTGGAAAGAATTACCCTAGATTGGCATTCTGGACAAGAAAACGGATCCCTGCCCTGAATTCCAAGGTCCTACTGTGGAAGAAGTTCCTAGGTTTGCCCCCTGTGCATGAATAGTACCCTGCATATGAGTAGATTGTCCAAAACTAGGATTGCCCCCAGTCGGGAAAGTGGTGGATGAGAAGGTGTTGTTGCCAAATGTTCCGGACAAAGAAAATGGTGTCGAACCTACCGACATACTATGCAAAGGTGGTCCTTGACTCCCTGCTCCAAATAAACTATGGTATATAGGTTGCTCGACGGACTACTGATGCGAGCCACCGAGTGAAGGGGACAAAGGAGGGATATGACCTCCTCCATGAGGGAAAGCATTAAAAGGAGTAGGAGTTCCCCCGATGTGACCTTGTAGAGGAGCACTAAAGCTCCCTGCTCCTAGACCTAAAGTCTGTAAAGTGGAGTAAGAAAGTACAAGACTTGTACCTGAACTAGGCATCCCGTATGAGAATGGAGGGCCTGTCGCACTTGGTGTGAAAGGGGTTGTGGCCATCGCCAAGGATGAGATAGGACCACTGTGTGATGTAGAAGCATTCGAAACCATGGTGGCTCGAACCGACAATGGTGGTTTAGGAGGTGAAATCTCTCCTATGGTGACAACCGTAGTGGGAATTGAAGAATTCCAAGAAGGAGTAACAACATTTGTTTCCATTGCTGTGTGCAGCACTGTCTGGCACTCATAAAATTGAATTGGTATGATGAAAGGTGCCAAGAAATCAGTGGTTGGGGTTTCAATCGGGCCAAGAGTGGTTTCTTCAAGGTCCAAAATGGTTGATTCCTCCAGGGGTTGGTCGGGCATAATGGCTTGTAACCCGATCACTTCAAAAGACCCTTGTGGGTCTAGCTTTCACCTTAATGGTGGCGGGGGTGGCTCAAGTGTAACCGGTGGTAGGCCAAGAAGCCTTCATGACCAGCGGAGCTCAGGATCCTCCACTATGTGAGAATATCCAAGACACTCTAAGGTAGTCTAAACATTCAAAAGTAACACATGCTAAAAAAAAATTCCCTAGAAGATAAGACAGGAAAACACTAAATTAATTGGAAGAACAGTTACAATAACCAACACTAGAGCAACTTACCTGTGCAAGTGCAACTCAAACACGGAAGAACCCTCCAGGTATACTCTACAAAGCGTGGCCTGATGTCTATCCTAGGTATCGTGGTATACCCCTGCGGTCACCCGTGTAAGTCCCTAAAAAGATGGGCAACTAGGTTGCCAGCGCACAAATAGTCACCAGGCGGGTACAGTCGAAATTCGGGTAGACCACAATGAGTAGGGTATCGAGCCCGAAACCTGTCAAGGGTATCGAGATAAAATGGTCCAGAAGACAGTTGAGGACCTCGAATGGATTCGAGACCCATGAAGCCCAGTGGAAAATGCAAACGACGGAATCCCAAGACAAGCCCTCTATATGTGTTCTCCACTACGATTGGTCCAGCTTTGGAGGGGTTATCTCCGCTACCTTTCTGCACATGACCTCATGTCTATCCCATGTGTTATAGGGGGGTCCGGGATAACTTCCACAATAATGGACTTAGACACTCCCTAACTCAGACTCCAATGTTTGATTTGAAATGGCCTTGAAGAGTTTCCTCTCCAACCTAATCCAAGGCCCTAAATCCTAAACTAGTCGGTTAACCCTACAAACATGAAAGTCTAATAAATTTTAGATTTTAGTGTTAATTTTATGGCTTTGTCTTATGTCAAGGGGTATGGAAGTGAAACTGATGATGTGTAACAGACACAAGAAAAAATGAGTAAAAAGATGGAAACAAATTTTTTTCTTAATGCAAAATTTCAACAACTTTTCAAAAAAAAAATTGTTTTTAACTTTTCTAAGATTTTGGACAGCAAACTCAAAAGAAATTTCACTTGACTACAAGCTACTTATGATCTAAGTAAACTGCAAAAAATTATGAAATAACAACTTTTCCCTGGCTAATAATGCAGAAACACACTTTTCAACCGAACAAGAAAATGAAAAGAGATTTTTTTATTTTATTTAAGTGCTTGATAAAGAAAAAAGAAAAAATACCAACAAGAAAAAACCAAGAAAAACAATTATGGCCTAATCACAGATCACAAAGAATCAGGTCAAAAATCACACACTAGCAATTTAAAAAATGACTCTCACACTTGTCTAAAAACCTTAAAAAATTATTTTACTTTTATGACAACTTTTCTTTAAATGAGAAAAAGCGAGCTAAAGGTAAGATTAATCCTAAGCTACCAACTGCTAAGATAGAGATTCAAATACCTGAGAGGTATAGTTATCCTCAAGGGAAAGGATGACTACCTTACCCTCAAGAGAAATGATCCTGCACAAGCACGCTATTGCTAATCCAATAGCTAGCGTGTGAACGTGAGTTGTATAGAGACAGAGGGCGTGTACATGCAGGCTAACCTTGTACAGGCCGCGTGTATCTCTAAAATTTGATAAAAACTAAAAACAGACAGACCAAACCAAGAAGAGACCTTTGATATTGATAACCAGAGTCTCCTGAAGGCTCGGACACTCTTTTTTAACAGAAAAAGAAAAAAATCTAGGGAAAATTTTATAAAGACAAACAATCTGAGATAATACTACAAACAAACAAGACTTAGATAGAATTCCAGAAAACCCCCTGAGAATGTGTGATTCTAACAGGGAAGAGGATGACTGCCTCAGAAGTTCTTTGAACTCTACACGCTACTGCTACTTCTTCAACTAGCGTTCACATGTGGGTTGTAAGAGAGTAGGGTGCATGTACACGCATGCAGACCTTATGCAGGCCGCATGTACCTCTGTGGGTCTCAAAAAAACACAGTCAAGAAAATAACAGGGAAAGATGGTATGGAAAACCAGACTCCCTGCTAGCTCAGACCTTACAGAAACTAAAAAGAAAAAACAGGCAAGAAAAACTAGTCTTTTAAACTACCCAAAAACTAAATAAAATTCCAGGAACCCCAGAGACCATCCCCAGTCTTGTCGCCAATTCTGTTGAGAGGGAAATCTCCTTACGGACTATCAAATAGGGTTAGAATTTGCATGCAAATATGACCTAGAGAAAATTTAATTTCTACCTTCATCCCTAGACTTAAATCCCATTTCTTTTTAGTAAATGAAATGGCTAGATCAAACTACCTCGTTCCGAGCGTTCGATGTCAATCCCTTGTCGTACTTGATTACTTGTTCATAGTTCTCCTTTCCAATGCTGACCTGCATACAAGACAAGAAACAACTACACATGTATACTACCTATAGAATAACGGGTTAGAAATTCAAACATGTACTTAGCAAATTATGAATAACTCATGAATTGGGACGGGAAAAGCACTTTCTTTATTACTTTGAATGAGTCAACTTACAGAAGTTGAGACCAACCACTACTCCGCGAACCTGATCTTGGGATCCTCTTCAACTGTCCTCCAACTTATTTTCTTTGTATCTCCTTTGGCACAAGGAAAGGCTAAAGGATTGGGACAATGGGAATACGCCAATGGGCAGAGTTTCTTTGCTATATTTTTCCTCCTTTCCAAATGGGACCCCTACCCCTTCTTTTATAGGCTAGAAGGAGATAGGTATTTGGACAAACCCTTGGCCATGCATGGTCGGGCGTTTCTGTTAACTCACCCATAGCTTTTGTGTTCTATCGACAACTTTCCTTTTTTCATGCTTTTTTCGGTCCATGTGGGTTGTTTTGGGTCAGCCGACATGTACACGCATTCAGTAATGGAGTAGGGCATGTGGGCCTTTATAAAAGAGGATTTTTAAAGAGTTGTTCAGTAGTGCTTTGGAAAAGAATGGATATGAGATGGCCTGATGCCAGGTAAAAATGTGTGGTGCAATTTAGGGTTATAACAAGTTCCCTATATCTTCCTTGGGTGTTACTCTATCATCCCATAAGGCATTATGAAGTGAACTATGTCGATTCCTCTGATTGTCTGCAACTGTTTTCTTCAATATCCTCACTAGGTTCTTATTGGTTGATTCTGCCACTCCATTCTCCTGTGGATAGTAGTTTGCAGAGTATCTGATTATGATTCCTTTATCTAGAGAAAAATATATTAGCAGGGTGGAAGAAAAGTAAGAAAAATTATCAAAAACATGAACGAAAGGCATACTGAACCTTGTGATCAACTGTTGTTCTATGAATTGAATTACCACCTTTTCATTTACATGAGTTAGAGAGATGACCTCTGCCCATTTTGTGAAATAGTCCGTAGAATTCAGTATGTATCTATGTTGTTTTGAATAACTCAGTGTAATTTATACTATGACATATAACCCCCATTTCTCGAATGGTCTGGATATGGCCACTAGTTGGAGTGGGACAACTTCCCTCTTTTCCCTCCCGTGCTTATTTGACAAGTTTTATAGTTTCTAGCATATGTATGGGTGTCCTTAAATAGAGTCGTCCAGTAATAGTCAGCTCTTAGTATCTTGTGAGTGGTGGTATTCCTTGCAAAGTGTCCACTTGCAGGACCATCATGGAGCTCCTTCAGAACCTTGTCTACGTCTTCACCTTTGAGACATCTCAAAAGTACCCCGTCATAATTTACATGGAAGAGCACTGAATTTATGAGGCGATATTGTGTCGATTTTATTCTAAGAGCTCTCCTTTCCTTAGGGTTTATGTTTTATGGTCACGTCTCGTGATGCAGGAGATAGGTTAGTTCTCCATACCAAGACTCCTACCTTGGGGAAACATATAAAGCTTCACTACACCACAACACCAACTCATTCTCCCACCTGGAGTCTTTATTTACTTGGTCTTGGGCTTCAGCAACCAGTTTACACAATCCATGTCCCTTAACCAAATTGGCAGGTTTTATATATAGATCAAATTCTTGGACAACTGCCATCCAATTTTCTCTTCTTTCTCACATATCCTATTGAGTGGATAGGGATCAAACTATGGATGAAGCACAATGACTTTGGTGTGATTTTTTAGTATGTAAGATCTGAACTATTTTACTGCTTTGTATACTGCATAAGCATGTTGTGTATATAAGGTTAATTCAGTTTGACTCCTTGGAGATTAGTAATCATAAATGAGACCAGGGCCTCAATGTTGTCATCATCCTTCTGAGTTAATAATGCAGCTAAAGATTGGTCAGAGGAAAAAGTATAGTGCAAAAAATCTTTGCTAAAGTCGGGACTTCACAACACTGGAGCTTGATATATTGTAGTCTTAATGTTGATGAAAGAATTTTTTCGTTCATCATCCCACTTAAATTCAACATCTTTGAGGATCATTTTTTGTAAGGGTTTGATAGTTTCAGTGAAATCGGGGGTGAACTTCCTCAGAAAGTTGATTTTCCCAAAGAAGAATTGCATAGCCATTTTGTTGTGGGGTAAGGGAAGTTGAGCTATAACCTTAATTCGTTCTGGGTCTATGAGAATTCCTTCTTGAGATATAATATGACCTAGTAATTTCCCTTCCTCGACACCAAAGATAGTTTTCTTAGGGTTTAAATATATACCATATTTTCTACACCTTTCGAAAATCTGGGTTAGATGTTGGATGTGATCTTCTTTGTTCTTTGAATACACAGTTACTTCATCCAAGTAGACTACTACACACTTGTTTATCAATCCCTGAAAAGATACCTCCATGGCCCTCTGGAAGGTTTCCCCTGCATTAATTAACCCAAAGGGCATGCATTTATAAGAAAAGGTTCCCCACTTGGTTCGAAAGGCAGCTTTCAATCAGTCTTCCTCTGAAACTAGAACCTGGTTGTAACTTGAAAAGCCATCTATTAGGGAGAAAATATTAGCACCAGACATAGTCTGCAAGAGTTGTTCCAATGGTGGGACTAGGTAGCTATCCTTTTTTGACGCTCTGTTGAGGTTTCTGAAATCCACACACTGGTGGATTTCTCCAGAATTTTTCCTGATAGGAACCAAATTTTCTACCCAAGCAGAGTGTCTAACCTAAAAGATAATTTTCTCATCTAGTAATTTTTTGAACTCTTGACACATGAGGGGTTCCAGAGATGGGTGGTACTTCCAGAGCTTTAGTTGGAAGGTTTTTACTCTGTATTTTAATGGGATTGTTTGTTGGATAATATGAGTGTCATAAGTTTTCAGATCTTGGTAGGACCACATAAAAACATCTTGATATTCTCTGAAAAGTTTGAGATAGGATTTCCTTTCTTCTTTAGACACTGTCTTTCCTAGATTTATATTTTGAGGGTTTTCTAGGGTTTCTAGATTTATATTCTCATACACGGGACACGAGATCCATGTCTTTGTGTTTTTTGACCCTTTAAATATTTCCTTTAAGTTAAAGAGGTTCTCCAAATTGGCTACCCCTTTCGGTATCATGTGAAACTTTCATTTATTACTTGAGTGATTTGTTTCACCCCGTTTTTCATGGGAATCAGTTTCTACTAGTTTCTCTTGGAATACTTCATTGTCAATAGCCAGGTCTTTAAAATTTTCTTGATTGGTTAGGAAGTATATAATCTATTCATCTCCTTCAAAGACCTTCCAATTAGAAATATTGTTGGGCACTAATGGTTTGTATATTAGTTCCACAGTGAACCTGGAGGCTTCATAGTCTTCTAAAGGGGATAGCCTCGAGGTAACAGTGCCTAAGGAGTCAGCAAGAGTATTCTTTGTTCTGGGGATTTTTGTAACATTTAAGGCCTCAAAATGTTCTATTAGCCTGTGCACTTCTTGTTGATAATTCCTAAGGTGGGGAGAGTTTCAATGTATAGTATTATTTACTTTCCTAACGATAATTTTAGAGTCTCTAAAAACATTTTGTTCTTTAACGTTTAAGTCTATCGATTTCTTTAGTCCTTGCACTAAAGATTCATACTCAATAGTATTATTAGTGCATTCAAATTCTAGTCTATAGGACAAGAAATTCTGTTTCCCCTTTGGGTCAATGAGGATACATCCTGCTCTGAACCCTTCTTGTGATGTAGACCCCTCAAAGTACAGGGTCCAAACTCGTGAGAGAAAATCATCAGCTTCTCCTTACCTAATAAATTCCTCCTCTCCACCTATTTTGTCTATTGTTTCCAACAGAGGTTCTTGACAGAAGAGGGTTTATTATGTCGCTATCGCTAGATTTACTTGAAAAGTCATTTTGGATTTTTGAGTAAGAGGTACATCAAATGAGAGAGGGGAGAAATTGTCGAAATCAGAATCATAGGAGTGGTTGCCTAGCATGGGGAAATCTCCCGACGAGTGTTCGTTGAAGGATTCTAAATCGGTGACAGTATGTTTGAGATATCTTTCCCTATCGATCCTAATCAAGTTTGTGTGTCCCTTTAATGGAAACCATAGGTGAGCCCAGTCTGTGCTAAAGTATCCATTTAACTTCTCAGACCAATATCAACTAAGTAGTAGTCCATAATCTTCAGGTATATCTACTACAATGATGTCAATTACTTGAAGAAATTTCGAGTGTGTATCCATTCTGATCATGACATCCTTGAGTTCTCCAATAACTTTTACCTGAGTTCTATCTAGTTGTATAATGTTTTTATCACTTTTGAGCGGGACTGCGTTTATTTTTTTGCAGATAGATAATGGCATGATATTAGAGGATTCCCTTGATTCAACTAAACAATTATGGAGGTTTCTATTGAAGACTTCAAACTTTATAAGGAACAATGGGAAAAAAGGGTTTTCTTTTTTTATCTACAAAGAAAGAATTCACATTTGGTTTATTTTTTAGATCTATGGGAGATGGATTTTCCCCTTGGCTAGTTCTTGTTATAGGGGTTTCTAATGACTTCAAGTATTGTAACAGAAAGTCCTTTTGCTGGGGAATTCTACACATGTCCATGACAGTTACATTTTCCTTCAATATTTTTAAATCCTCTACTATGTTGTAGTCTATCTTCGGTGATTCTCACGTATGGATGTTTATAGGATTTCTTTGGGAGACAAAAGGTGATTTCAGGTGATCGATTTTTTGTTTTCCTCTTGAAGTGTGGGCAATGGTAAGTTCATTTGAGATCGGTTGACCCATACTTCACATTTTCACAGCCAAAAACTCAGCGGGTGGTTCTTGACCCTCAAATATATCATCAAAAGGCATTGGCAAGTCAGGATCCCACAACAACAGGGTTGTTTCTTCTGGCGGGTCAACTTCCTCCTGATTGGCAACATTCAACGCTGAGCCACTTGTTTGTTTGATAAGGGAAAATTCATATAGGAATTGATTGGCCATCAAATTCATGGCATGCACCCATTGTGGACAGTCTCTTTCAGAATGTTTCTCTTGATGATAGGTACAAAAAGAGTCGTATGCTACATTTCCTAGGTCGATTTTAAGTTGGATATTGGGGGAGGTTCAATTGCTTTGAATGGTGGGTTTCTCTTAAAAAATGGTTTATAAGGCCTTTGGACTTGGTTTCCTTCCCCTGCACTTCTTTTCATGTCTACGATTTCATTTGACAATTTCTCTATCATCCATTGTAGGTATTCTATGTCTCCACTTCCATTTTCGAGACCTTGTTCTATTTGTTTTCCCGGGGGTCTAGTCAACAAGAGTCCTCTTCTGGGTGGAGGTTGAACTTCCTTCTTAACTAGTGAGACCTGGCCCTCTTTACATCCCTTCATTTGGAATTCAATTGTTTTATCTTCCTCGAAATTTTTAGCTAGGGTATGCTTGGCAACCCTTTTTACAAACATGGAAATAGAAGCATGAAGAGAATTAACATACACCTCAATTTGCAACTCCTGAGTGGGTTTAGCTTTGGGTTGAAATTTGTTCAAGATAGTGGTAAATTGTTGAATGAAGTCATTAACATTTTCTTTTGAACTCATGGTGGCAGAGAATAGTTCAACCATTAAATCTCTTGTAGTGGCTTCTTTTGCAAATTTGTCTAAAACATCTTTTTGAAACTTCATCCAACTAGTTATGGACCCTACAGGCAAGTTAAAATACCACATGGAGGCTGAATTCTCAAAGTTATAGGGAAAAATCCTTCATACTACATCTTCATGTTGGACATTCATCAGTCTAATAGCTAGTATGAAATTTTTAATATGGTCTTCATGCAATCCTTAGGTTTCAGCTTCAAACTTGGAGACTAACTTTCATGGATGTCGAGGGAGGTTATGCACTCATCTGGGGATTTCCAAAGCATCTATGGCCAACCATGGTTGATTGTTTTGAGGTGGGTTTTCCCTTTCTTCATTATGATCATTGTTATCCTCCATGTCATCTAACCTCGAAGTTGAGCGATCCGATCTGAACCCTTCCTCGTCAGATTCAAAATCGTTGGGCTCAAAGTAGTTACCAATTGGTGTTTCGGGGTTCATATTAAGGGGATGTTTGATCTCGGTGAGGGAAAAATCTATCAGGTCTTCTATTGTGTGAACAAAAACCTGGTCAGGGGTGTCGACCACTGGCCTTCTTACTTGTTTTCTATGAGGAAGTAACTAAGCTAAGGGTAATGATCCAATTTGTCAGGCATAAGCTCTTGTGATTCTTTTGAACTGGTTCAACTCCTCGTGAGGGAGAGTGTAAGGTATTTTAGGGAATAGTTGTTCTTCCTCTTTCTAGGGTGAGATACTTGTTTCATGAGTACTCAGTGTGTGTGGGATGTCTTGGGAATGACTAGCCATGCATGTGGGTTGTTTTGAATCTATAGGCTATGCGAAATATATTAGAAATATTGTTAGTCATTCATTCACCGGCTCTCCTTCTAGCGCCAATTCTGTTGAGGGGTCCTAAATCCCTTTAACTCAAAAATGGAAACCAAACCCACCACAGAGGCCCAATTAGGCTTTGGAATGTTTGATAATGGAATGGTTCTCCAGATCTTTCGATTCGACCAATTTATCAATGGGCTTTACGTAGTGATTTACATGATATCTTCTTATGAAAGTTCCTCCTTCAATTTAAATGTTCTCTTTTTGTATTTTCTTTATTACATGGGTCTGATAAAAAGATGTGTGCTGGTATAAAATGGCTGGTAAAAGGGGGGATCTTAAATGAATAAGGTTGATCTTGGGATAACCGTTGTGCTCAAACATGCAGACAATGATATTCACACCTGTGACAAGCCTAGTACTAATACATTAACTTGCTGGTATTTCAATTATTGACTGAGATACATTTATCGAAATAAAACATACATGCAATAAAATGATGGAAAGAAAAATAGTTTCCATAGATTTAGCATTAATCACACATTAACACAACGATTTTCCTTCATCATTAGAGAGAAGAACTGCAAAAAAAATTGAAACAACTAACTTATCAATAGATTCAAAAACTCTTACTCATTACAACATCCATTCATGAAATAAAGTTGGAAGTAATTCCTCCTCAAATCCAATCACACAATGCCTTTGATGAAAAACATAAGTTTGTCTCCGGTCCTAAACATGACTTCTGAATTAAGGTAGTTCAGAAATAGTTCCTTACAATTCCAAAAATGAGGGTCTTTTAACAAATCATCGAACCTTACTAAAAGGTAAATCCTCTATTTTATAATGAAACATTAACTAAAAATAACTACTACGAGTGCAAGATAAGTAACACAAAATATCGCCAAATGGTGCTTTCATCTCTCTGTCTTCTAAGAATCATCAAATAGTTTTAATGAAGTGGATGACTCTTCTCATACTCCGACCATTTGACGAAGAGTTCCTCGCATGTGGTGGCATATGGGAACCTATGTTGGTCCATCATGTCTGAAAGGATTTCTTTCATTTCTACTACCCATGCTCGGTACTTGACTATTTTGACACTTAACCACTGCAAAACTATTCGAGTCTTGATCAGACACTCCATGAACTACTGTACTTGACTTGGCCCCATGCTTGCCACCTTTTCTATCTCTGTTGTCCATGTCGAGTCTTGTTTGAAGGCCGACCAATATCATAAATTCCTCGTTTTGAGGTGTGTGTGGCTTTTTGCGTCCACAGTTGTGCATCGGGCGCATGTGCACTTTTTCGACATTATCTGACTGTCACACGTGCATGTGTGCCTTGTGTATTTATAGCGCATGCTGATTTTATTGTTGGTTGTATAGTTTTGGACCTTTTGGAGATGAAGTTTTGGCCCATGAGTGAACTAATGAATGTTTTGAAGATGTTGGATTTATGTAACCATTTGTGGATGAAATTCTGGTGATAACAGATGCACCCTGATGTGGGAGTTTAGGAGCATACGTATAGCCGAAATACATCAATGTTTCTTCTACTGAGAGTAAATGTGTCAGAAAGAGCGTTGTGGGGAGTGTCAAGAGAGACCCATTGGAAGGAGAGAGGAACTTGTAGGACCCAAGCCTTTCCCAAGGTGTGGGAGAAAAAATAAAACTGTGTTCAAACAAGGTGGGCATGCCCCATGCTCGTGTCATGTAACTCAAAAATATGTAATACAGTAATTGAAGCTATGTTGTGGATGTAGATCACTGCAATGCCCTTCGAGGTAGTTTGATAATAACAGAGGACAATTCTAATGGTGAACAAAACTCTGAAAAAGGGTAAGGACACATGTGAGAAGTGTCGATAATGTGCAGACATTGATAGTCTATCCAATTTCAGAGGTCTTTGGCTATGATAAAACAACTGCAATAGTCTCAAAGTAAGACCCACCGTAACATGAGCTAGTGTTGAAATCGAATGTTATGGTGGTCAACAATAGGAGAGAATAATGGTGGTTTTCCCTGTGGCATCCGAGGCTCCTCATTGTAAAGGTAATGAGAGTCAAGATATTGTTTCCCTTCTAGAAATCGTGTTGATGTCGACAGAAAGGGAGATGCAACTACAAGAAGAAATGAGATTTCTGAAATCTAGTAGATGAGATCAGGAATTGATGAGGTATATGGATGATGTTAAGATGTGGTGAGACTCAAGACTGCCCTTGGTTGGGTAGATATGCAAAGTGGCAGCAACCGTAAAACTGAATCTAGCACCCGGGGGACGACTAGATGAGGATGAGCTATGCCAGAGGCCTGACACAATGGAAAAATGTAGAGATCAAAAAGGTATATGGGTTGTAAGATGCTTGGGGTTTTATGGATAGTTTCATTGATGTTGGGAAGTGAAAAGTTCCCCAAGCAAGGGAGACAAGGGTTTCTTTGCTGGAAAAGGAAGGCCACTAAAGGCGACAACAGAAAGCTACGAAAATGCAGAAAAATGGTTTGTACAATTATCAAAAGAATAAAAAATAAGTTGGGAAAACTATGAAGATACAAAAATGGGTGCCCTAGTGTAAGATGGCTTGGCCTGATGATGGCGCAAGTTGCTTGGAAAACAATTGGAGGGTTAGGGCCCCATAAGCGGGTTTTGTATTAGGGAAATGTATGGAGGACAATCTCTAGAGGGGAAAACTCATGATGGATGAAATGGATGGTTAATGATACTATGGGGGTGTAGTGATGCAGACCTATTAGCCCTCAGGCCGAGATCTTCTCACAGGATCATTCTTTAACCCCTTCGAGCCGGATCATCTCTTTCGGATTCCCTACTAGAATCTCCTTTCAAATATATCCACAGGTCCTTC